>ML102239.1:0-11700 GCA_003697995.1 Taxidea taxus jeffersonii | reverse complement strand
CATCATGACATTCTGATGCATAGACGTCTATACCTGGGATCATACTTGGAATTATACACTTTACATACATTTTTAAAACAACACTTTAAAGAGTTCAAAGAAAAGTACTTAATTTTAAAATGCCATCTCACATGCAGTTTTACCATTACCCATCCATTTTCCAACATCAAAACCGGCAGTGTCTTTGATCTGACCAAAAGTCAAAGCCTACTATCTGTCAATATTTATAAACCCATATCATTGGTCAGTTGTGCAAAAAGTTTGAGACACTTTCGCTCTATCAGTGAAATCTCTTCCCACCACCTTCACAAACGGATCAGATGGTAGTGGGTGTCCCTTACTGGTCGCTCAGTCATAACCACTTCAATTGGGAAGGACCATGGATGTAATGGCAAGAACAAAATCCTGTCAGATGCCATGGAGGAAAGCTTCCTTATTTATCGGTCTACCAAAATTTGAAATGAAAGTTGAACGATTCTCCAGTTAATTTCATCAATGGAGACAACTCAGCTGTGCATTTGAGCTCCTCAGTGGCAAATAACACAAAGGAATCGCTGTCTCCTTGAACCTTGAATGGTCTCATGGAACTGCCCACACTGATGAGATTAACCACGTAATTGCCAACGTCCAATTTCCACTGCTCTGTGCAAAGCCTCAATACACCAATAACACCTAAACACTTTTGTCTGTTCAAACTTTTCATGTTGCCAACGGTTAAAGTTGGGTGCAATTAAACATAAGATTATTGTCTAAAAAGCCCATTATTGTCCTTGTTTAGCTGCCTAATTTCCTTTCATTATTATGTTCTTAGAGCTGTTGCAAGCCACTTTTTCCAAGCTAATTTGAGAAACACATTTTACAAAGAGCAGGTAATTTTAAAAGCATCATTCTAATGTTGGTCTTTCATTATTTCTCTAACAAACAACATAATTGGTAGGGGCTTGAGGCCACCTACAGATCAATCGTTTGAGAAACCTTGTATATTCAAGTTATAAAACTTCTTCCTGAGCCCAATGGCATTATTTTGTGGGAAAATGACGAGAAAGATTAAGTTGTAAGGTTTTTTTTTACCTGCTTCCCCACACCCCTACTCCTATAAAACATCATTTATCCGTCCATGTCCTACAGAATCAGACATAATTGCAAGAGCTCTAAGAAATCAAGAGAAGAATCTGTCACATCCTATTTTCATCAACCTTGTTTTGAAAGCTTTCGATGTGTAACTTCTTTTATTAAGTGGCTTTATGCATACGCACCCTGCAAAAGAAGAATAAGGTGCATATATGCTGTCCGCCGCATCTAGGAGTGTCATTTGGAGAATGAACCTCAATTAAATCTAATTATATTCCCCTTCAACTAGAAAAGCATGAAAAGGGCCCATAAACTTTATTTTAATTGTAAGCCAATTACATTGTCAAAGCACAGAACAAAAATATTAAATGGGTATGACAGAGACATCCTACGTGTGCCATGGACTGTTACACAAAGAGAAGTACTAGCAGTGGGTTGATTATTAAATCCACATTCAAACCATTTTCCAAAATATTGTCCCACTACTGAACTAATCCCATTGTTTCCAATGAAGATGCAATCTAATGTTGAAAGAGGCCCTTGTTGGGTAGAATGCTGGAGGATGCGTTCATGCAAACCAGTCATCCAAGGGAACTTTTTTGGGGGGAGAAAAAATAATATTTTTATTTCTGTGTTGCATGCCCTAGTCACAAGAAATGTAAAATCCATTTTGCTTATTGAGTCATTATCAAGCATATGAAAAATAACTAGTTGATAGCTAATTCCACCATGCTCACAAAAAGAAGCCATTTCATGGAGGCGTTATTTAAATATACTTCTGATTTGATCTTCTACTTTTAAAAATAAATGAAAATGATATATCTGGTAAGGAGTTCATATCCAAAATATATAAAGAACACATACAACTCAACACCAACACTATAAATAATCTAATTTAAAAGTGGGTAGAGGACATGAATAGACATTTTCAAAAAAAGACATACAGATAACCAATAGACACATGAAAAAATGTCCAGTACCACACTAATCGTCAGGGAAATGCAAATTAAAACTGCAGTGAGATATCACTTTACACCTGTCAGAATGGCCAAAGTAAAAAACACAAGAAACAACAAGTGTTGGTGAGGATGTGGAGAAGAAGAAATCCTTGTGCACGGTTGATGGGAATGCAAACTGGTGCAGCCACTGGAAAACACTGTGGAGGTTCCTCCAAAAATCAAAAATAGAACTATCAGATGATCCAGTAATTCCACTATCAGGTATTTATCCAAAGAAAGTGAAAACAGTAATTTGAAAATATATGCACCCCTATGTTTATTGCACATTATGTACAATAGCCAAGATACGGAAAGAACCCAAGTGTTTATCTATAGATGAATGAACAAGGAAGACATGCTCTGTATGTACAGTAGAATATTACTCAGCCATAAAGAAGAATAAGAGCTTGCCATGTACAGCAACATGGATAGATCTAGAAGGTACCACCCTCAGTGAGATAAGTCAGTCAGACAAAGATGAATATGATTTAATTCATATGTGGACTTTAAGAAGCAAAACAAACAAATAAAAAAGAGACCAAAAAAAAAAAAAACCCACAGAGTCTTAAATACAGAGAACAGACTGGTGGTTTCCAAAGGGGAGGTAGGTGGGAGGATGGGCAAGGAGAGGTAAGAGTACACTTAAACTTGATGAGCACTGAATGCTCCAATATAGAATTTTTGGGGAAAAATATATGAAAATTTCTCCATAAACAGAATGAAATGAAGGACTCCAGACATGGATTCTCTGAAACTCAGACAACCAACCTGATTTGTAATTGTGGCCAAAAATAAGTCATGATTGTTATGTACGTTTGTTGATCTTTCATAGGTTTCTGTGATAGAACCCCATAAAATAATCCAAGAGGAATGTAATAGTGTGATTGTCCAGGCCTGAGTCACATACTCCACCAGAAGCCCCTGGGTCAAGGGTCACGGAAGGGTGTCCCCAAGGAATAGGGCACACTGATAATTGAAGAAGGGGGAGTGGATACTGGGAAGCATAAATGACAGAATTCCACTACCACAATGACTTAAATTGTTCCTTTGATTAAAAAAATTAATGGAGATTTTAGTTCCTGACCTGTGTTACTTCTCTCTCCAAGGCACTTTAGGGGAACTGGTCCATTTTATAAGAGATTAAATGAAATCACCTTGTAGAAATAATCCTCCTGTGTTTTGTGAAGCTCTTGTTGGGTCATTCTTTTTCTGGCGTTTTCCCCACTTCCCTTTGAATTTTAGAATCCATATGAGAACTTTCTATCTGTTCTCAGCCCCAAGAATAGTTATGATTCTTCTGAGAAATATGCTCAAATTATATCTTCTGGAAACCGTGACTCGTGTGACTAATTATGTTTCCCTAATGTTGCCTTGTTTTTACCTCTGAGAGAATGCTAGCGCCTACCATCAGCAAACAAGAAACAGGAGCCCAGCAAGGGATGGAAATGGGTGAAGCCTCTCATGTGGAAACCACAGAAGGCCACAGGAGCCTTTTCTAAAGGACCAGGCACCTGTAGGTCCAGTCACTGAGCACCATGTGGAAAAGTGGTGAGACCAACATGGCCCGCTCTTTCAAGAAACACCTGAACTCCATCCTAAGCCTCCCTTGCCTCCAAAGGTAGAAACTCAACATTGGTGGATAATACAGAAATAAATAATCTGTGTCAACTTGAAGCTGTTCTTCTTTGTTTATTTTGGTCTTCATTAAAAGCATAACAGAAATGTTTGGTGTATTAAAGCACAAGAAGGATTGGTGAAAAGGTTGAGTTCGCTCCCGGAGTCAACAGAGTCCCCTGAACTGGAAAAATGGGCAAGAGCCAAGGGTTAGAGATGGGGACCAAACCCTGGTTCTTTCACCCCTGGACACTCACCGACATGCTGCTGACTCTGTTCCCACCATCACTGTGCACACGGGATCCCGAATACTGTCTCCACCTTAGAAATGAATCCCGAAAGCCTGCTTCTTTCAGAAGCATTCAGTAGGCTGAGCCGGCCATATGCTCAAGACAAAGCTGCCAGGAATCCACGAGAAAGAACCCCGATCTGAGCTCTCATCATCCACTGTTGGAGGATTTTCTGAACCCAAGCCCACGGTTCACAGGCGTGGCGCGCACAAGTGAAAGGGTAAATATTTATCATCTGCCCCGAGAGCAGCAGCCGGTTAACAGATTCTTGAAATGACACCCAAGAAACCTACTTCACATTAAGAGGTATTTTTCTTTTAAACCATCCTATTCGCTATGCTTTTAATAAACAGGAAATAAGATCATTTTTATCTTTGGGATTACTAGTTATTATCCATTAGTGTTAAGGGTCTACCTTTGAAAATTATACAGGGTTGTAAAATAATAAGATGCTCCTTGTTTGGGCAATTAAACAAAATTTAATGATCTCTCTGAGGGATATTAAAAAAACAACAACAACAACAACACCTAGATGACTCAGCAAAAGCCTCACAGCCACCTTTAGAGAGAGTTTGCTCTAAGCCCTTAGTGACAACCTCCAGTTGGTATCAAACACCAGTGGCTCAACCTTATTAGATTAGAGCCACCTGAGAAGATTAAAAGGGACTCACAGTACTGATGCCCTGGCCCTGGGCACAGACTCGAATTTACCTTGTCTGGAATGAGGCCCAGCACCAGTAACTGTTAAATGTTCCCCAGGTGTTTTCAGGGCCGAGCACCCTGACCTCAACCCAGGAAGAAGGAACTGTATACTAAATAAAGACAAAGAGGGGAAAGAGGTTTCTTTTTAGGGGGCCACAAGATCTCATTTTTTCAGAAACCTCTATCCCATGGCATGCAATTAAAGCCCTTCACTTGAATGGAGAATGAAATGACAAGTTTATAACAATTCCAGGGTGTCCTGGGGGGCTGCTGGTGCCGATGTGAACATAATGATCATAGTTGTGAGGCTGGAGCAAAGCCAAGCAGGAGAAAGGACAGTGACGGATCCCAGGGCCCGCCTTCTCCACATGTGGCCCTATAGACTCCTGGAGGTCTCCCTTTTAGGAAGTCCTTGACGCCGATGTCATGTTCACAGTGACATTAACATACTCTTTGCATTTTTCATCACATGGACATTTGCCGAGGTGGTGGAAAAGCGATGCATCAGCTCAGTGCACTATATCAAGGCTCTGGGATCACAGCGGACTCGGAGTCACTGTGCTCTTCACCATCACAGACTCACCGTAGGAAAAAAAGAAAGAAAGAAAGAAAGAAAAGTATATATATGTAAAAATAGAAGCACAAAATGCGTTTATATTACACCTACACACACGTCTTATATATGCGTATGCGTATCCAGTTTCACTCAAGAGTCCTCCATGCAGTGACTAGTTAATCTTATTCGTTTTATTAAACTTGAACCCTTAAGTACATCCTCTTTGAATGTTCTGTGTAATGGAATGGGAAGTTCCCATAAGGCACCAGGGTTGTACCCCAAAGTCTATGGTACTTATCATGCCTCAGGGGGGCGCACTTGAGCAACTAACTGTTCCCTTGCAGGTGGAACCAGTCCCTCGTACCGGGATTACCACTTTTAACCATATGATACGTGAACCATGGTTATTCACACTTCCGTGGCTTGCAGATTCATTTTTGAAAAGTAATGGCATTGTCATTTTAAGGAGAACCAATAACACCATTAGTTGCCGTTGATAAAATCTGAGCTTTCAAGTGAAAATTAGAATGTTGAAAACTTGTATCATCTACTATGAACTTGCCAGCTTCCTGATACAGAAAAGACATCCCTCTCTCCTTTTCTTAAAAATATTTATTTATTTATTAAAGATATTATTTATTATTTATTATTTATTAAAAGATTTATTTATTTATTAAAGAGATTTATTTATTTATTAAAGATTTATTTATTTATTTATTTATTTATTACGCTGCACGTAAGCGGGGAGGAGGGTGCAGGGAGAGAGGATCCTCAGGCTGCCTTCTGCTGAGCACAGAACCAGACATGGGCTTCCATCCCGGGACCCTGAGTTCATGACCTGAGCTGAAATCAGGAGTCGGTCGCCTAACCGACTGAGCCACCCCCAGAAAAGACATTTATGATGAGGCTTGTGGTAATGTTAATAAATGTGTTTTTTTGGTATCATAGAATGAATTGGGTCAATATTTGGAAGGTCTACAGAACCTGATGAACCGATTGTTTCAAAATTACCAACGCAGGATACTGCATGGGAAAAAGAGCCATTCGGAGTGAAAGACCAATGGATTTTATGACCACAGAGTACAAAACACACACACACATTGATATAATTTCACATTCCACATTGCAGCTAACCTTTAAAAACCACCTCTTGTTAAGTGGTGGTGTAGTATCAAAGAAAACTGTGGGTGATTATCTAAGAAGACTCTTAAAATTATCTTCTTTTCTAATCACATACCCATGTGAGGCCACATTTTGTTTTTTATACTTCAACCAAACATTATTCTACCTCTGATTAAATTTGGAAACAGAAGGGAAGCCAACTGGATCCCATTAAGCCAGATACTAAAGAGATTTAGAAGTATAAATCAAGGTTCCTTTTCTCACCATTTTTTTTTTTGCTTTGGGCAATATAGTTATTTTATAAAAACATTTATAGTCATGTATAATGGGTTTAATATTATTATTTTAAATAAAAGGTGAACATTTTGAAACTTCCCAGTTTTAACTTCTGAAACAGTACATATTGACAGGTGTAATCAACCTAAACACAGCCACTTCAGGGTCCTCCCAAATTTTTAATGGTGTAAAGGGATCCTGAGACAAAAAATGTGCCACTGAACTAGAACGTCAGAAGCTGCTTCGAATGGCGGATCCCAGTGAGACGTCACAGGCTTTTGCAAAGACCCAAGAAGCATTAGAAGGAAGACTAATAAATGGGAAAATGGAGAATACTAAAGAAAAATTGACTTGCTCCGTAATTTTACCAGAAGACCCCAACATCGTGGGACTGTGTGTGTGTGTGTGTGTGTGTGTGTGTGTGTGTGTTTGAGCATTCGTGTATACCTTTACCCATCTGTCATTCATCTATCATCTGTCTCTCCTTATCTTCCCATATACCTATCTCCAGGAGCTAGTGCATCCTTAAATTTTATACCCTAGGCCTCCCTTGTCTAACTCTCTTATCACCTTGTTTCCTTCAGAGCACTCAATTATTACCTAAAATAATCTTGGCTATTTACCAATCTTGGTTACTTACTTATAAAACTTCCAATTATTAGGTTTCAGTTGTCACCTATGGGAGACCGCTTGCAAAAATGTCTCCAATAGGGCACCTGGGTGGCTCAGTGGGTTAAGCCTCTGCCTTTGGCTCAGGTCATGATCTCAGGGTCCTGGGATCGAGCCCTGCATCGGGCTCTCTGCTCAGTGGGGAGCCTGCTTCCCCCTCTCTCTGCCTGCCTCTCTGCCTACTTGTGATTTCTCTCTGTCAAATAAATAAATAAAATCTTTTTTAAAAAATGTCCCCAATGATTCCCTTTCCTCTGCCCATCTCCTTTGCAGTGTAGCTTTGTACCTCCTCCCCAAAAGGGAACAGTCTATTCCCGGGCCTTTGATTTGCCTTAGGCAATAGGATGCAGAAGGATGATGGTGGGCTGGTTCTGCACATGGGCTCAAGGACTTTCTATTCTCTCTCTCTCTCTCTCTTGGAACTCTGGCTTTACCAGGAGAACAAGCTCAGGGTAAGTGGAGGACGAAAGGCTGAAGAGAGCCCCCGTCATCGGAGGCGAGGCCATCCCAGGCTGGCCAACAACCAGCCAACCCCCAAACACATGAAGGAACCTGGGAGAGTTAGCTGAGCCGCCTGCCCGGCGCGGGCGGGCTGCGGCTGTGTGTGAAGGAATGAGCGGGCAGAAACCGCGAGCAGCCCGGTGCCCCCTCGGCTCACAAGCGACAATAAAGGCTTATTATTCTAGACAGCTCTTTGTTATTGTTGATGATGATTCACAGCATTATTGTGGCAATAAATAATAGATTCCCCACTCTCTTCCAAGAACCTAGAGTGGTGCTTGATGCCTAGAAAAATATTTTGACAAATCAGAAAAGTTGGGAGATGTTTGAAAGTACGAAGAAATGAACGAAAAAACACCTTCTTTCTACTCTAGCCCAATTACATTTTTCCAACTTGGTCTCCAACAAACCTAAAGAATATACTAAGTGTGCTCATGCAATTAATTCAGTTCCTCTAGGCATCCACACCAATTACTGGAAAAGACAAAAACCAACATTAGAATAGACATTGCTACTAAATAAAAGGTATTCAAATATTTATATCTACTTTCTCTCTCTCTGCAGAGTCTATAAATACAGCAAGCCAGACAAGCTTCATTGGTGTTAGCCGAGGCAGATCACAGCTAAGAGACCATTGTTGTTTTCCACGTGCCTTTGAGTCACAGCTCACTCATACAGAAGGAAGATTTCCCTGTTTTGTTTCTGCTTAATCACTTATTATGATGCCGAAGAGAAGGAAATAAATCTCAGAAATTTTGACCAAAATCAGTTTCGTTTTCCCATTATCACAGCAGGAGAGGAAAACATAGGGTTTTCATTTCTAAGGATAATCTTTCTTAAAGTGTGTACAATAACTAGCTAAGTCTAAATAATAATATTAGGGACATTGGAAATGGTTTTAAGTGTTTTCAGGGCTGCACTGGTTTCTGCCTTTAGATCATGTAGCCTGTTTTTTCCCAGGTTCCATTTGCTCTCAGCAGTTGGAAAGGTACGAATCATTCTGCAAATGGGAGACGTTGTTGACTATTAGAGAATCCCTGGCTTAGAACTTTTGCAGATGAAGTTACTGCCTAAAGATTCCGGGTATTTAAAAATAAGTAAATAAAATTAACATCGGCTTTGGGTGCAATGATTGTTTTAATTAATTTCCCATGCATAACATCCTATCAATTAATTTGATTAAAATATTGGGCTTTTACACATCGTTGAATATTTGATATTGAAATGAGTAAGTAAAAAATGTTTTTTTTTCCTTCCTTCCTTGCCTGCATTAGCTTTCTTTCTTTCCTCCTGCCTGCCTCTCTGTTGGCCCTCTTTCCATGTATTTTCTTCCTACTTTTCTCCCACATTCTGTCCCCTTCCTTCCTTGTCTCTCTTGCTTTTTTCCTTTCCTTCTCTCCTCGACTCTCTTCTCTTCCTGCCTCTCACCCCTTTTTCTCTTCCTCCCACCGCTGCCTTGTCCTTCAGCCACCACTTGGTAAGAACAGAGATGAGAAATGATGTTACTTTCTCCCTTGCCCTCCCTCCAGAAAACCATAGCATGGACCCAGCTTGTCCAATGAATTATTTTTCTTGAGCTGACTCTAACAAATCACAAACAGAAAATTTGGTGTGTGTGGCCAAGAACACAACTTTTTCACTTTCTAAATGCAAACTGAATTCCTCCCCTACATCTGCGAGGTTAGAGAAAAATTCCATCTTGGGCTACTTTTCCTTTTCCAATCTTTCATATTTCAAGTATTTAATTTAACAATTTCAAGATAATTAGCAATAGAGATGTGTGTATGTGTATTTGATATTATAATTCCAAAACACATTATAATTTATCTTAGCTTTATGAAATTCCAGCTGAACAGTAGATACTGTCATTTGATCTGTTAGTGCTATCTACATTTATTTGTGTCCATTCACATTAATCGAAACAAGTAGTTTAACTAAATTGATATATTAGTTCGATATGACTTCAGTTCCTCAATTTTATCAGTGGGTTACCTCATTGAATTGATGTTTTCATTTTTTCTGTATAACCTCAGGATTTAAAACCAGTTTGTCATTGGGAGTCCAAAATTCATTTCCATTTCTAGTAAGAGATTGAAAAATAGCACAATTAAGGTACTTGGTAAAGTAGAATTTAAGTCAAAAGAATCAAATTCAACATAATTATAGTCATCTTGGCAATACTGGGGGTTCGGTTCCAGGCCAGCACCATAAAGCAAATATCACAATAAATGGAGTCAAATTAATTTTTTGGTTTCCCAGTGCATATAAAAGTTACGTTTACATTATGCCATAGACTATTAATAGTGTGATAACATTATTTCTAAAAAAAATATACAGACCTTAATTCCAAAACAGTTTATTGCTAAAGAATGCTAACATCCTCTGAGCTTTCAGCAACCCCTAATCTTTTTGTTAGTGGAAAAGGGTCTTGCCTGGACATTGATGGCTGCTGACTGATCAGGGCAATGGGCAACATCGTATGTGGGTGTGGCTCATGACACCCCCAAACGGTTACAATAGTAACATTAAAGATCACAGATCACAGATCATCATGACAAGTATAGTAATAATGAAAAGGTTTGAAATATTGGCAACAATTACCAAAACATGACACAGAGACACTAGGTGTCTGTTGAAAATGCTGTTGGAAAAATGGTGCTGATAGACTTTCTCCACCGAGGATTGCCACAAATCTTCAATTTGTCACACAAAAACAAAAACCACAATATCTACAGAGCACAATAAAACAAGGGATGTCTGTACAACTTGGCTAGCCGCATTTAAAAACTGGTATGAACTTTGACCCAATACTGACGCGAATGTTGTAAAATTCCTACACTTAACGCATGCCTGTCAAAGTTCATTTGCAAAAGTCTTTTGTAAGGTAATTTGAGAATGCTTTTTTTAAAAATTGTAGAAATGTTCATAAACTTGATGATGTACTAGAAGGAAATAAGGAACACTCCACTCACCTCCCCCCCCAAAAAAAAAAACCGTGGGAAAATATCTGGCCACAAGACGTCCATCGTGGTGTTATTTATAATAGTAAACCATTGAAACCAACATAAGCACAATAATAAGATAATGACCAAATAAATGATAGTAACATGAAATTGTTGCAATTTTGTACAGCCATGGAAAATGAAAAGGATGAAGGTTATGTAGGAACGTGGAACATTCTTACCAAAAGATGTTGAGTGTGGCCTGTGTTATCACTCATGAATATGAGAATCATAGATCTATGCAATATGTACTTACTGAGACTACATCTGGCTCCCTGTGCTGAGAGCAGCAGTCAGAAGCTGCATTTTCAAGCCCCACGTGATCCCTGCCTGGGAACCTGAGCCACCTGGAGGAGCATCCCCAACCCCCGATTTGGGAACCCTATGCACCTTCCCAAGACACTTATGCTCTTTCACTGTGTTTCTTTCTCACCTACAAATCGGGGATGAGATGAAGAACTACCTCACACAGGCTCTTGGAGTATTTAATAAACTATTATGTATCATTTGTTGAATACAGTGCTTGGGTATGAGTTCGCTAGGGCAACCGTAGCAAAGCACAGAGATGTGTTGTTTCACAGCTCTGGACGCTGGCAGTCCACAGTTGTGTTGGCAGTGTTGGTTGCTTCTGAGGGCTGTGAGGGATCTGTCCCATGCTTTTTCCTCTAGCTTCTAGTGGTTTCTGGCAATCTTTGACATCCTTGGCCTGCTGGAAGAATCACCCCCATCTCTGCCTTTGTCTTAGACAACGTTCTTCCTGTGTGTATCTTTGTCTCCAAACGTCTTCTCTTTTTGTGCTAAGGATACTGGTCACTTTGGGGTTAGGCCCACCCTAATGACCTCATACTAATCTGATTAACTCTGTAAAGACTCTCTCTCCAGGTAAGGCCACATTCTGA
>RCUC01132965.1:0-37483 GCA_003697995.1 Taxidea taxus jeffersonii | reverse complement strand
CTATCTTTTCAATACATCCTTTTATGCACTCAGACCCCAAAAACTTTTGACCATACCAGGATATAATGTCACGTCCCAATATTCCCCTTTCTCTCCTTGCCCATTTCAAATTCTTCAGTTAATTCTAATCACCATTTGGAATATACTCCTTCAACTACTTTGCCCTTAATAGTTTTATTCCCTTGGCAAAAATACAACCCTGGTGAAACGCAACTCTCCCCGTGGTCCACGTCAGCAACCATGCAGCTGAACAAGATGGTAAAAACAACTAAAACAACACTTAAAAAGTTATGACTGGGAGCCTGGGTGGCTCAGTGGGTTAAGCCTCTGCCTTTGGCTCAGGTTGTGGTCTCAGGGTCTTGGAATCGAGCCCGGAATCAGGCTCTCTGCCCGGCAGGGAGCCTGCTTCCCCCTCCCCCTCTGCCTGCCTCTCTGCCTATTTGTGATCTCTTTCTCTCTCTGTGTCAAATAAATAAATAAAATTATAAATAAAATAAATAAAATAAAAGTTATGACCAAGAACCTTAAATATACCCTTAATGTTGCCTGGCAATCATGCAGTTCCCTACAAGTGTACTCACTTTCCCAGTCTCCTACTTAATTGTTTCATACATTCTTCCAGATACTCAAAACTCTAAAACCTTCTTCCCATTGTTACTTGCAGATGATAATCTAAAATCCTACCTCACTGATCAGAAGAGAACTTCCACAAATTCTCAAACGTCTATCTACCTAAAAGCATCTATCTTTACACTCCATCTTCCCTTCTGCTAACTACAAATGAATTGTCCATGATCCTATCTGAGGCCAAGCCTTTGAAGAATGCACTACAACCACCCTCTCTTGCCTACCTAACAAAATCACTTTAACAAGCCTCTTCTCCCTAAATTTCTCCCTCTCTACCTCATTTCCTCTTCAGCTATTTTCACATCTCTGTTTCTCCTTTACATTAAAACTCCTCAAAAGAGTTGTATACTCGGGGCACCTGCGTGGCTCAGTGGGTTAATCCTCTGCCTTCGGCTCAGGTCATGATCTCAGGGTCCTGGGATCGAGCCCGCATCAGGCTCTCTGCTCAGCAGAGAACCTGCTTCCTCCTCTCTCTCTGCCTACTTGTGATCCCTCTCTCTCTGTCAAATAAATAAATAAAATCTTTTAAAAAACTAAATAAATAAATAAAATCTTTTTTTAAAAATTTAACAAAAGAAACAGGGATTAATTTAACAAAAGAAACTCAAGACTTGTACACTCAAAACTATAAGACATTATTGTAAGAAATTAAAAAGGACCTGAATAAATGGAAATTATTCATGTTTGTGAATTGGAAGACTTAATATTAGTATGATGGCAATATTTACCCAAGCAATATAGATGTAATCCCTCTCAAAATGCCAAATGCCTTTTTGCAGAAATTGACAAGCTGATCCTACAATTCATATGGAATTTCAATGGACTCCAAATAGTCAAAACAATCTTGAAAAAGTAAAATGAAATTGGAGAATTAACACATTCCAATTTCAAGATGTACTATAAAGCTACAGCAACTAAACCCACTGTGGTACTGGCATAAGGGTAGACATATAGATCAGTGGAATTGAACTGAGAGTTCAGTTGATTTTCAACAAGGGTACCAAGACCATGCAATGGGGAAGGAATAGTCTCTTCAACAAAGGTACTGGAACAACTGGATATCCCTATGAAAAAGAATGAAATTGCACCCTTACATCACATCAAACAAAAAAATTAACTCAAAATGAAATTGAAGACCTAAATATAAAAGCTAAAACTATAAAACTCTTGGAAGAAAACATTGGAGTTAATTTTCATTATCTTGTTTTTGGCCATAATTTCTTATATGTGACACTAAAAATAAGAGCAATCAAAGAAATGAATAGACTTCATCAAAATTTAAAATTTTTACCAAAAAAAATTCAAAAATTTTGCACATCAAAGGACATTATCAAAAAGTGAAAAGACAATCCTAATGGGAGAAAAAATTTGCAAATCATGTATCAGATAAAGATCTAGTGTCCAGAATGTATAAAGAACTCTTACAACTCAGCAACAACAACAACAAAAAAGGCAGACAGCCAAACTTAAAAATGGAAAAAGAATTGAATAGATGCTTCTCTAAACAGAATATACAACTAGCCAACAAACCTAAGAAAAGACGCTCACCACCTTTAGTCTATGGTGAATGCAAATCAAAACCACAACAAGGGGCGCCTGGGTGGCTCAGTGGGTTAAAGCCTCTGCCTTCAGCTCAGGTCATGATCCCAGGGTCCTGGGATTGAGCCCCACATTGGGCTCTCTGCTCAGCGGGGAGCCTGCTTCCTCCTCTTTCTCTGCCTGCCTCTCTGCCTACTTGTGATCTCTGTCTGTCAAATAAATAAAATCTTTAAAAAAAAAAAAAAACACAATGAGATACCACTCCCTATCCATGAGGATGACCATAATAATTTTTTGAAATATAACTGACATATAACATTATATGACTTTCAGGTATACAACATAATGACTCAGTATTTGTATATATTGTGAAATGATCACTGCAGTAAGTCTAGTTAATATCCATCACCATTAGTAGTTACAAAAAAAATGTTTTTATCATGAGAACTTTTAAGATATACTCTCTTAGCAACTTTCAAATATGCAGTAACAAGTTTTCTTTCAAAAAGCAAAATAACAAGTGTTGGCAAGCATGTAGAGAAATTATAACCCTTGTACACTGTCAGAGGGAAAGTAAAAAGATTTAGCCACTATGTAAAACAGTTTAGTAATTCTCAAAAATTTAAACATAGAATTGCTATATGACCTAGCAATTCTACTCCCAGGAATATACCCCCAAAGAACTGAAAGTAGATGTTCAGGGGTGCCTGGGTGACTCAGTCAGTTGAGTGGCCAACTCTTGGTTTCAGCTCATGATCTTTGGGTCCTGGGACCGAGCTGTCAGACTGAACACTGAGCAGGAATCTGCTTGGGGATTTCTCTCCCTCTCCCTCTGCCCCTCTCACCCCCTCACTCTCTCTCTCTAAGTGAATAAATAAGTCTTTTTTTAAAAGATTTTATTTAGGGACGCCTGGGTGGCTCAGTTGGTTAAGCAGCTGCCTTCGGCTCAGGTCATGATCCCAGCGTCCTGGGATCGAGTCCCACATCGGGCTCCTTGCTCGGCAGGGAGCCTGCTTCTCCCTCTGCCTCTGCCTGCCACTCTGTCTGCCTGTGTTCGCTCCTGTGCTCTCTCTCTATCTGACAAATAAATAAATAAAATATTTAAAAATAATAATAATAAAAAAAAATAAAAGATTTTATTTATTATTTGAGATAGAGAGTGTGAAAGAGAGAGAGCATGAGCCGGGGGACAGAGGGAGAGAGTGAAGCAGGCTTCCCGCCAAGCAGGGAGCACAATGAGGGGCTCCATCCCAGGACCCTGAGATCATGACCTGAGCCAAAGTCAGACACTTAACCACTGAGCCATTCAGGTGCCCCTGGATAAATAAATCCTTAAAAAAAAAAAAAAAAAAAGGGTAGATGTTCAAACAAAAACTTGCACACCAAGTTCACAGCAGCACCATTCACAATAAACAGAAGATGTTAACCCACATATCCATCAACTGATAAATTGATAAACAAAATGTGGAATAGCTATACAATGGGATATTATTCAGTCATAAAAAGAAATGAAAGATTGACACATGAGCAACATGATTATACCTCAAAAAAACTGTACTAAATAGAAGATTTCAAACCCCAAATCACATATTATATGATTCCATTCATATGAAAAATTCAGAATAGACAAATCCATAAAGATAGAAAGCAGATTAGTGGTTGTCAGAGCCTATGACAAAGGGGATGGGGGTGCAGAGAGTCATAATGGGTATGGGTTTCCATTTGGGAGGATAAAAATGTTTTTATATTAGACAGAGCTAATGGTTGTACAACACTATAAATATACTAAATGTCTCTGAATTGTACAATATGAAACGGCTAATTTTAAGTGAATTTTGCTCCATTAACAAAATAGTACAGAGAGGCCCATGTACTCTTTTTTCAGTTTCCCTCAATGGTTACACTTTAGATAAGTATGATACAATATCAAAACTAGGAAATGGACACTGGTACAAAGAGAGTGTTTTCTTCTATGCTATTTTATCATGTGTAGATTGTTGTAACCTCCAGCACAGTAAAGATACACAACTACTCTATCATCACAAAGATCTACCTAGTGCTATCCCCCTTACAGTCACACCTACTTTCTTCATCTCCATCATCCCTAATTCCTGGAAAGCCCTAATCTGTTCTCCATCTCTACAATTTTGTCTTTCTGAGACTGATATATAAATACAATCACATATTATATGACTTCTTGAGATGGTCTTTTTTCACTCAGCATAGTATCCTCAAGATCCATCCAAGTTCTTGGACGTATCAATACTTTGCTCCTTTTTATTGCAAACTAGTATTCTATGTTATGAATATACCACAGTTTATTTAACCATTGACCTACTAAAGGAAATATGGGCTGTTTTGTTTTTTACAATTACTGCTGCCATGAATATTCTTAAACAGGTTTTTGTGCAAAAAGAAGTTTTCATTTATATAACATAAATGTCCAGAAGTGTGATTGTTGGTTCATATGATAGTTGCAAATTTAGTTTTTTTGAGATATTGCCAAACTATTTTCCAGATATACACTCTTCCAGACTATAGCATTTTACATTCTCACCAATGACGTACAAATAATTCAGTTTCCCCACATCTTTGCCAGCATGTGGTAGCCACTAGTTTTCATTTTACCTGTTCTAATGGGCATGTGGTTGTATCTCACTGCAGTCCTAATATGCACTTCTCTAATGACTAGTTGATTTGATGTTCAGTGTCTGCATAATGTTTTAACTGCAAGATCATACTCAAGATCTTCATTTCCAAATCTGTAGAAAGATATTAGCCACTGTATAGGGCAGATCTGATATGAAAATTAGTATAGACATCTCTAATTTTTAAAGGTAAATTTATTGTAGCAAATAAAGAATAATGTAGCCTATTATCTGCCACAAATGTAATTTGAAAGCACCTTCCAAAAATGAGATTAAGATCACTTCAAAGATATTCATGTCCCCTGATAACATCCTATATCATTCTTATTTTTTTTTTAAGATTTTATTTATTTATTTGACAGACAGAGATCACAAGTAGGCAGAGAGGCAGAGAGAGAGAGTTGGAAGCAGGCTGTCCGCGGAGCAGAGAGCCCGATGCGGGGCTCGATCCCACGACCCTGGGATCATGACCCGAGCGGAAGGCAGCGGCTTTAACCCGCTGAGCCACCCAGGCGCCCCTATCATTCTTATTTTAAAATATACGTAAGAACACATAAAGCTTTGATTTCAATACTTCCATGATATTTGATTACACAAGGGCTTCTCAGAGAGGTACATTGTTGCCAAAAGGGCACATTATTGCCAAAGGGGCGCATTACTTTCCATTGTACCTTACTCTCTGCACTAAACTAAGGTGACAAACAAGTTTATGAAAGAGACACGCTAGTTCCTTTCCAATTGTTGCTGTGATTTAAAAAAGGAAAATCATTATAGTACTGATTTACAAATGTGAATGAAAAGTCAAATCATGCTGACTTGTCACTAGTTGGCTTTTTAAGGACAGCAACATACTTAAGCATTTTAGTTGCCTTTATGGTGAGTCAAAAATCTTCAGTACAATGTTGAAATATTTTAATTAAATTTACAATTTCATAGAAATATTAAACTATGCCATAAAATGTTAATAAGTGAAAAACTCAAATGGCATTCATATAAATTTTAGATTACCAAGTCAAGGTAGTTCAAAGCAAATCTAAATATGATAAAACTTACCAAAAATCCTTTCAAATGATAAGTTTTTAAAATTTGATAAAAGGAAAAGTATCTTAAGAAAAATACAAATGAACAATTATTAAATATGTGACTTGGAATACACAAATAAATAATCCAATTAAGAAATGGGCAAAAGATGTTTCTCCAAAGGAGACATACAAATGGGTAACAGACAACATGAAATGTTCAATGTTACTCATAATCAGGGAAATACAAATCAAAGCCACAATGAGATACCACCTCACACCTCACCAGAATGGCTGAAAATTACAACTCAGGAAACAACAGGTGTTAGTGAGAATACAGAGAAAGGGGAACCCTCTTACACTATTGGTGGGAATGCAAACTGGTGCAGCCACACTAGAAAACAGTATGGAGGTTCCTCAAAAAATTAAAAATAGAACTACCCTACAACCAGCAACTGAACTATCAGGTATTTATCCAAAGGATACAAAAATACTGATTTGAAGGGGCACATGTACCTCAATGTTTATATCAGCACTATCAGCAATAGCCCAATTATGGAAAGAGCCCAAATCTCCATCCACTGATGAAAGGATAAAGAAAGTGTGGTACACACACACATACACACACACACGATGGAACATTACTTAGCCATAAAAAAAGAATGAAATCTTGCCTTTTGGAACAACATGGATGGAACTAGAGTCCATTATGCTAAGTGAAGTCAGTCAAGGAAAGACAAATACCATAAGATTTCACTCATATGTGGAATTTTAAAAAAAACAGATGAACATAGGGGAAAGGAAGAAAAAATAAAATAAGATAAAAAAAGAGAGGGAAGCAAACCATAAGAGACTCAACTATAGAGAACAAACTGAAGGGTGACACAGTCAGTTAAGCATCTGACTCTTGGTTTTGGCTCAGTTCCTGATCTGAGTCATAAGATCAAGCCCCACATCAGGCTCCGCACTTAGCACTCCACACTTAGGGCTAAATGGATGATGGGCATTAAAGAGGGCACTTGTGATGAGCACTGGATGTTACATGTAAGGGATGAATAAATTCTACTCCTAAAACCAGTACTACACTATATATTAACTAACTTGAATTGAAATAAAGTCTTGGAAGAAAAAAAATTTAAATTAAAAAAACTTTTTTAATGTAACTGGAAATATCAATGCATTATATGGGAAACAGAACAATGGAATTTTATAAAGTATAGGATAAGGATTTAAAGAGATAGGTGAAAAACTGTTTTCCAGTTGATAAAGCTTTTCTTTGTCCTTACCACTTTGTAATGTTATTTTAAAAAACGTTCTCTCCATTAGCCCTGGTCTCCAAGGTGAATAACAATTATGACTAAAGGTACCACTAAAGACTAGGTAGGACAAGAAGCAAAGTGACCACAAAATAGAAACTATGATTTAAAAAACTGTTTCTCTCTACCAACACTCAGCAAGAGGCTCTCTATAGTTGCTAACCCACCCCACACTTCATATCTAGTATGTAACCTATTAACATTTATGACAGTCTTGATTATGTAACTTTGCAGCTTTATAAACCTAATTAGATGTCTCAAGTAATATTCAAAATACACTCTCATATTTAAAACATCATAAGGGTGTCTGGATGACCCCGTCATTAAGCATCTGCCTTTGTCATTAAGCATCTGCCTTCGGTTCAGGTCATGATCCCATGGTTGTGGAATGGAGCCCTGCATTGGGCTCCCTGCTCAGCGGGAAGCCTGCTTCTCCCTCTTCCACTCCCCCTGCTTGTATTTCCTCTCTCACTGTCTCTGACTCTGTCAAATAAATAAATAAAACCCTTAAATTTTTTTTAAATAAATAAAACATCATAGATTTCTCTGCTGTATAACTAACTTCCTATCTTTATCAAATATATCTTGGATTAGAATACTTAAAATTATATTAGAAAGCTTGTTAGGATTCTATTTCACAAGCAGACAGTCTGAATTTTTTAATATATTTTTAGTATCTAATAAGACCTTTCTAAATCTAGTGCCTTATTCTTTAGTCCCCATGTTATATTCTTATTTTAATTCTAACAACAATTCCCAAATTCCCCAAGAAGCTTTCCAGAAAGCATACACAAAAGTGCTATCATCAGAGACATATAACTTATTATAATTGCTTATTATAACCCACTTATGGAAGAACATAAAGAGAAAAAAATTTACAAAAAGACAACAAATAATGAGTGTTGGCAGAATGAGAAAAGGGAACCCCTGTGCACTGTTAGTAGGATTAAAAATTGGTGCAGCCACTATGGAAAACAGTATGGAAATTCCTCAAAAAACTAAAAATAGAAATACCATACAACCCAATAATTCTACTTCTGGGCATTTATCCAAAGAAAATTAAAACACTAACTTGAAAAGATATATGCACCATTATGTTTACTGCAGCATTATTTACAATAGTCAAAATATGGAAGCAACCCAAGCATCCATTAATAGATGAATGGATAAAGACGTGGCATACATATGTACAGTGGAATATAATTCAGGCATAAAAAGAATGAAATCTTGCCATTTGTGACAAACAGATGGCCCTAAAGGGTATTATGCTAAGTGAGAGACAAAGAAAGACAAATATGATATGATTTCATTTATATATGGAATCTAAAAAACAAAACAAAACAAACTTAAAAAGAAACACACAGATAAATAAGAGAACAAATTAGTGGTTGCCAGAGGAGAGTGGGTGAAGGGGATAGGTGAAATAGGTGAAGGGGATTAAGAGATATAAACTGCCAGTTACTAAATAACTAAGTCATGGGGATGAAAAGTATAGCATAAGGAATACAGTCAATAATATTGTATTAACTTTTTAGGATGACAAAGGATAATTATCTTATCATGGTGAGCATTTTTTAATGCATATAACTGTTACATCACTATGTTGTATATCTAAAACTAATATTTATTATATGTTAACTATATTCTAATTAAAAAAGAAAAAGAAAAAATGTATTTACAATGTTCAAAAACTCTAAAATTTCCTATTATTTTACATCATCCCCTTCATCATGAAGTATTAACTGTAAATTACTACCAAATCATTTATAACCATCTCTTTTTTATACCATTATGAAAATCAAGTTTCTATAAATCTATAAATCAAGTTTCTATAAATGTGGTTCTATAAAACATATCATGAAATTTTAAACTTTTGTCTTAGGAAATAGAGTCATAGCAGTAAATTAAGTGCCACCAGAAGATTATCAAGAATGTTAGGTGATGGGGCACCTGGGTGGCTCAGTGGGTTAAAGCCTCTGCCTTCGGCTCAGGTCATGATCTCAGGGTCCTGGGATCAAGCCCCGAATCAGGCTCTCTGCTCAGTGGGAAGCCTGCTTCCCCCTCTCTCTCTGCCTGCCTCTCTGCCTACTTGTGATCTCTGTCAAATAAATAAATAGGGACGCCTGGGTGGCTCAGTTGGTTAAGCAGCTGCCTTCGGCTCAGGTCATGATCCCAGCGTCCTGGGATCGAGTGCCGCATCGGGCTCCTTGCTCAGCAGGGAGCCTGCTTCTTCCTCTGCCTCTGCCTGCCACTTTGTCTGCCTGTGCTCGCTAGCTCTCTCTCCCTCTCTCTCTGACAAATATAAATAAATAAATAAATAAATATCTGAAAAATACATAGTTAGCTGAATTTCAGGAAAACAGAGCAGAAGGAAATGTTTAAATTATGTTACAGAATAAAATTAATTTAATCTTAGGGATTTTACTCCTTAGAAACTGACCAGTCGGCTAGAATATCCTATGAAAGAATAGGGTATCAATGCTGTTGCTTAAAAAGAAGTGTCGCCCATTGCCTCACTACCTCAAGTGAATAAAGCTTCCTCTCATGGCATGGGAGAAGAAATATGATTTATGGGACCAGGTGTGGGAAGTCATTCCAAAGATCTATAACTGAGGCCTATTTTCCCCATAAATCACAAAACAAATGTCTGGTTATCAAAAACAGAGCAGAGATTTTTACTATGGGAAATGTTTTTTAACTAAAGCATCTTTTGTCTACTCCAAGCACAAATAAAATCATATTGGGATACCAATGTGCTACGGCAACCAGGCCAGGGTGTTTCTGTTGGAAAAGCTAGGACAATTAGAAGAAATATAGCAATCCCTCTTCTCATTTCCTATTTCCGTCTTATTATTCTTCTCAAATCCTCCAGGACTTCAGGAGAATATTTTATCTAGGGAAGGAATATTTGATATTTGCCAACAACTATTTTGATATCTTGACTGGCCCTATGAGTTGCTGTGACCAAAAGAATGGAATAAACAAAATACTGTAAAACTTTGAGGCAGGCCTTAAGAAAAATGCCATTTCCACTTTCATGCATTTGGAATCAGGCTACCATACCATAAGAAGCCCAAACTACCATGAACATCTACATGGAAAAGAATAGAACCACTAGCTGTGAGTTTGCACTAAGTAATAGTCATGCGACTGAGCCATTTTGGACATTCCAGCCAAGTCAAGTCTCCAGATGACTGCAGCTTCAGCTGACAACATAGGGCAGAAGACCTGCCAAGCTAAATTGAGTCAATCTCAGATTTGTGAGACATAAAAAATTATTTGCTGTTTGAAAGCACTAAGTTTGGGGATGGTTTGTTAGGCAGCAATGGATAACCAAAACACTGTCTTGATCAAACATTTAGGGTATACTTTTTAGTGAAAGGCACTGTGCTAACACCTATCAGAGAATATTAGCTTGATCAGAACATGGTCCCTGCCATCAAGGAATTAGAATTTTCTCTGAAATTAGTAAAATCTATCATAAACAGGACATAACCTATGAATGTTCAACAAATGTGATTATATTCTGTGTATGTATACCTTTTTTCCTGGTCCTATTATTAAGAAAAGCAGATATGGTGCACTGGGTGGCTAGAATTTTAAGTGTGGAGAAATAAAACTCACCGACTAGTATTGACCCTATCATAAATGCTATGCTCAATCAATGAAATCAATATATCATAGTAACCATCAGAGCTGCCACTCTATTAATAAGTTACTGTTATTCATTAGGTATAAACAATCTTATTTTGCAAACATCCTGATGCCAGCACCTCAAAATTTTCCTGAGATATCATGATTCTATTGAAACTTTCAGTTAAGAAAAATGAGGTTTCATTTGATCTTCTGCTTTATAGTGTAAGATATTTGCAAATTTTGAGACAATGAATATAATACAAATTTTTTAAGCCAAATGATACACTAAGGTATTCAGGTTGGCAGAATAATTAATAATTCTTATTACTGGGAACTTCAATATAAAATAGCCTCCTGAGAGAAAACATAAAATTTCCAATATTCTTTAAGACAGTGATAGATCTTTCCTGTGTCTAGAAATTTTAGAAATTTTAAGTAAAACTCTTATGAAAATTAGGGGATGGGGTACCTGGGTGGCTTAGTACCTGGCTGGACATTCGGCTCAGGTCATGATCTTGGGGTTCTGGGATCGATCCCTGCATCAGGCTCCCCGTTCAGCGGGGAGTCTGCTTCACCCTCTCCATCTGACCCACCCCCCTTGCTCATGGTCTCAATCTTACACTCTCTCAAATGGACAATAAAAAATCATAAAAAGAAAAAAAGAAAATCAGGGAATAATCTGAAAGATTCTTAAGTCCCTGCTCACCTCACATCCATATATAAAAATAAATTATTCAAAAGAAAGTTTAGTAAAATGTTGTTACATTGTTAGACATTTTCAGATAATGTGCTATCTTAATGTTAGGTAGGGATATATATAGAAGACCACAAAACCCCTATGTCCAATACCCATATCTCAAAGCATAGCAGTAATATAATGTTGCTATTTTCCAAAGGTATGATTTTCATTAATTGGATGGCAAAATGCAGAGCATAATTCTATGTAAAATGCCTTTAAACTGAATAATCCTGAATACTGGAGTTTTACAAACTCTACCATTCTACAAAAGGTGGGCGGAAAGATAAAGACTACAGAGATGCTAACTATATAATAAAACCACCAAGAAACATATTTTCACTTTGTCAGGAAGCCACAGGTCATAAAAACCATCACAAACCACAGTACAAAACAGAACACTTAAAAATAATCTTGCACTGAGGCATGTGTTATGTTAATGTCAAAAAGCTCATCTCAGTGATGGGATTCTCAAAGATCTTACCATCTTGTCTGCTCTTACCTAAAAGAAATCTAATTTGTCAATAAATTACACATTACTTTAGTCAAGGCTATTTACATGCTAGCTTAAAAAAAGAAAATCCTAAAGAAATCCAAGGGAAAGAACTGTAGTACTGTAGTACAAAAGGGGCTTAAGGAAATTGAACCTAAAAACTAGAAACTATAACTTAAATCCTTACCTTTAAAGGCTGTCAGTCTATTTTCATTTCTCTATTTTCTCAGTGCAATTCTTTATTTGTTGAATGGCTTCCTAACTTACTCATACTAAGGTCCATTTTGGCTATTCTAGTCCTAACTATCATGATCTTTCTGCTCCAGGTATATACTCTCCTTTGCACCCAAACCTGTATTTCTCAATTTCCAAAATCTAAAGTCTTTAGATAAACCTTTAATTGTACCAGATCCTGACTTTGATCCTGACTACCTCACTAGCCAGCCCAGAGACTGACCATCCATGGAACAGATACCTCGCCTAGGTCCAGTGAATTGAGATCAATGATAGAGACTCATGTAGATACAGGTTTACTTAGAAGCAGCTGTGCATGGGCAGAAATGGTAAACATATCTAGTATCTACCATAAATATAATATCCCAGGAGAAATCTAACAAACTGAATATAAGGCACACATTTTAATCAGGAAAACCTCAATATTTTTAACTTTCCTTAGCAATCAAGTCTAACAGAAAGAGCTCATTTTATGCTTAATCAGCCAAACCCTAAGACCTTTTTCATACTGACCCAACCAATTCCTAAAAACCTAAGTCACATTTGGCCTTTTTAAACTGGCTCACACATAACAGCTTCATAAACATTTGCCCATTAAATGAATAAAATAACAAACCTGTGAATCTTTACTCGTTTGGGCCCTGAATTCTACCTTGATGGTAGTTGACATTATGGTATGCAGTATGCAGTAAGTCATCCTGAATGGAAGGAATTTTGTACTAAAGAAAAAGTAAGGAATCAGAGCTAGAGATCTGCTGTAAAGCTGTCCATGTGTTAAGTAATTATGAGTGCAATAACAATAAATGACTTTTCCCAAAGTGGACATAGGCTAAGTATAGGAGGCCCCAAACTAAGTCAATATTCATGGTGAAAGCCATTTTTAGTATAGAGAAGGAATAGGAGTCTAGGCTGAGAAAGGTTCCAAATGGGCCAATGAAATAGAAATCTCTAAAATAAAAAACAAGAGAAATATCAAAGAGGAAAGCAATAAAAATGTATAAGAATTATAACAAAGTAATCTGATTAAGGTTCCGGAAGATGAAACCAAAAACAATTTAATTCCAATGGAACGAATCACTGAAAGCCCAGGCTTTCAATGGGATCTAATGGAGAGAAAAATAAAAGCAGTGATGTAGGCAGTATACTTAAAGTTACAAAGGTAATTTGACAAAAGTATTTTTGCTTGTTGAAAATGGAGACAATACCATTAAATTTTCAAGTCTGACTTCTGCATCAGCAAACTAAGATGTAAATTATTTATAAAACGATGATTTATCTCCAATGCCTCACAATGCCCTTATATTTATATTCCGCATGCAAACTATTATGTATTACCTACATTACTTAAAGAAAATGTTCTTTTATATTATAAGGATAATTAATTTGGCTCTTTGAGTGGATGCATCTATACTTCATGTCTCTTGGCTTTACCAGACAAAATTGCCTTGAACTTAAAGAACTTTTCAGTTTCTTTTAAACTAACAACCTATTTTAAGTATTACTTGAGTGGAAATCAGATCCACAAGATGCTAAAAGTATGGCACAAAGGGATATTGGCATTACAAGACTGTAAAGAAAGGACTTTTGTAGGTACTACAAAATTGATTCTTAATCATGTACAAATGTAAATATAAGATTTTTCAAAAAACAAAGCCCTCTTCAGGTGCTTGGGTGGTTCAGTCAGTTAAGTGACTAACCTTGGCCCAGGTCATTATCTTGGGGTCCTGAGATCAAGCCCCACACCAGGCTCTGGCTCAACAAGGGAGTCTGCTTCTCCTCTCTCTCTCCCTCTGCCGTTCCCCTGCTCTTTATTACTCTCTCTCTCTATCCCTCAAATAAGTAAATTAAAAAATCTCTTTAATAATTTTTTAAAAATAAAGCACTCTCATTAAGAAAGGCCCATATCCTTGCCAGGGGATTTCTCATATTAAGTAGCTGCCTTCCAATGTGTTTATTGTTTTTAATTCCTTTTTTTTAATTGTGTTATGTTAGTCACCATACAATACATGATTAGTTTTTTTTTTTTAAGATTTTATTTATTTATTTGACAGACAGAGATCACAAGTAGGCAGAGAGGCAGGCAGAGAGAGAGAGGAGGGAAAGCAGGCTCCCTGCTGAGCATAGAGCCCGATGCAGAGCTCGATCCCATGACCCTGGGATCATGACCTGAGCCGAAGGCAGAGGCTTAACCCACTGAGCCACCCAGGCGCCCCTACATCATTAGTTTTTGATGTAGTGTTCTATGATTCACTGTTGGCATTTAACACCCAGTGCTCCACACAATCTGTGCCCTCCTTAATACCCAACCCCTTTAAAATCCTCAGTTTGTTTCCCAGAGTCCATAGTCTCTCATGGTTCATCTGCCACTCTGATTTCTCCCCCTTCATTTTTCCCTTCCTTCTCCCAATGTCCTCCATGCTATTCCTTATGTTTTACAAATAAGTGAAACCATATGATAATTGACTTTCTCTGTTTGACTTATTACACTTAGCATAACCTCCTCCAGTCCCATCCATGTTGATGCAAAAGTTGGGTATTCACCCTTTTTCATGGCTGAGTAATATTCCATTGGGTATATGGACCACATCTTCTTTATCCATTCATCTGTTGAAGGGCATCTTGGCTTTCTCCACATTTGGCCAATGTGTTTAATCAAAGTACAAATTTTGGGGGAAGATTAGGAAAAAAATGTTTGCCATTGAGTTTAAAAACGTCTATAAAATTATTTTTAAAATTACAAATCACTAGAGGCACCTGGATGCCTCAGTCAGTTAAACATCCAACTGCTGATGTCAGCTCAGGTCTCAATCTCAGGGTCATGAGTTCAAGCCCTGCATTGGGCTCCATGCTATCAAGCCCACTTAAAAATTAAAAAAAAAATAATTGTTTTAGATTACAAATCATCAGAAAAGAGAATGTTAAGAACTTCACCATCAGGGGCGCCTGGGTGGCTCAGTGGGTTAAAGCCTCTGCCTTCGGCTCAGGTCATGATCCCAAGGTCCTGGGATCAAGCCCTGCATCAGGCATCAGGCTCTCTGCTCAGCAGGGAGGCTGCCCCCCCCCCGTCTCTGCCTGCCTCTCTGCCTACTTGTGATCTCTGTCTGTCAAATAAATAAATAAAATCTTTAAAAAAAAAAAAGAACTTCACCATCAATGTTCATAATTTTAAAATTTAAAATGTGGATGATGGGGCACCTGGGTGGCTCAGTCAGTTAAGGGTCTGTCTGTGGCTCAGGTCATGATCCTGGGGTCCTGGGATCAAGCCCTGCAACAGGCTCTTCACTCAACAGGATGTCTGCTTCTCCCTCTCCCTTTGTGATCTCTCTCTTTCTCTCATGCTCTCTCAAATAAACAAATAAATTGGTGTTATTATCAGCAAAGTTCAACCCAGATATCAGAAGCATAAATATATATACAATAAGTATTTAATAAATATTTGTTGAATAAAGGAATCCATTTCATCCTTCATCATGCCTGTCAAATTTAACATCTGCTCTTCATCTCTACAACAACATCCTCAGTTGGAGGCTGTACTGTCTCAGTATACTCACTTCACACAGCGTTCCTGACCCTGTGTCTTCTCCAGTGCACAATGCACAATTACTGCCAGACTAATCTTCCTAAAACACTGTTTTTCTCCAGAAACATACTAGACACTTTTCCACATCATTTCAATCAGATCTTCCACCTTAAGTTCCTCTTATAATATGGCCATAATTTACCTATCTAAATTTTACTTATTGCTATTCTCCAAAATACATCATGCCTTTCCAACCTTCATTTCTTTGCCTATTCTTTTCCTCTCTACCGTATTTTCCTTTATACTTCTCTGCCTTTTTTTTTTTTTATTTATCTGTCAGAGAGAGAGCAAGCACAGGCAGACAGAGTGGCAGGCAGAGGCAGAGGGAGAAGCAGGCTCCCTGGCGAGCAAGGAGCCCGATGTGGGACTGGATCCCAGGATACTGGGATCATGACCTGAGCCGAAGGCAGCTGCTTAACCAACTGAGCCACCCAGGCATCCCTACTTCTCTGCTTTTTAAAACCTACCCAGGAAAAACTCAGGGCTCGTGCTGATGAAGTATATGGGTTGGAAAAGCAGATTGTCAGGAGAGAACTATGGCCCTGTACTGTGAGTCACAACAGCAAAATCTGATTGATTGTTTCAGAGATTGATTAACTGATTGATCTTGGCTTAGAAAATCTTTTACTAGATTTTTATAAGAATTCTGAAGCACCCATTAATACAAGGTATGCATCTCATTAAGAATAAAAGTATCATTAAGCACCACCAGAAGATTATCAAGATTGTTAGGTGATGGGGCACCTGGGTGGCTCAGTGGGTTAAAGCCTCTGCCTTCGGCTCAGCTCATGATCTCAGGGTCCTGGGATGGAGGCCCGCATTGGGCTCTCTGCTCGGTGGGGAGCCTGTTTCTCCCTCTCCCTCTACCAGCCTCTCTGCCTACTTGTGATCTCTCTCTGTCAAATAAATAAAATCTTAAAAAAAAAAAGAAAGAAAGAATAAAAGTATCACAAATTGAATGATTTTACATTTAATATTGGATAGAAAACTCTAAGCACAATTACTGGCTGAAATAAGATTTTCCAAATGTTTGTAGCATCTTTAACAAAATATATGGTATATATTAAATGACTCAAGTTTTACCTCAGTAAATCAAAGTCCATGAAACTCTAATAACTAAGATACAAATTATAACATTTGTATTGACAGAGTTTAAGAGATAAGTATAAACATTTCAAATTATAAAACTTACCTCAATACCATTCATTGAACATTCAATATCAATATTCATGATACTGTATAAGCAGTTAGTATGGTGCTAAACAATGTTTTTTACATATTTAGTAAATCAGGACCTCAAGTTGGCAAATTTAATATTCAAGCCCTGTCTACAGTCTAGCTCATACAATTTATCCAGACTACAGGCCAGTCAGTGCCAGAGAGGTAACAAAGAAAGAGAACAAAACTAGTCAAAAACAGACTTAGGATGGGAGGTAATGTGGATAAATCATTCAATATTTTTATTTATGCAAAAAGTTAATATTCCTATGTATTCAAATTGCAACATTAATAATTCAATAAGCCATGAGTGTCTACTGAGTAGAATGCAAACCGTGTCCACCACTTTGTACTAATAGCAAAGAACAGTAAGATATGGTCTGTGTCTATAGAAGCCCATAATCCAGATGGCAAAGGAAGTGAGGAAGATAGATGAGGGGGAAACTGAATCAAGGCAGCACCTTATTTTTTCCAGGGGAATAATTATAAGTGCTAGAATCATGATAAAATCAGAAATATACAAAATCAGGGACCCCTGGGTGGCTCAGTTGGTTAAGCGGCTGCCTTCGGCTCAGGTCATGATCCCAGCGTCCTGGGATCGAGTCCCACATCGGGCTTCTTGCTCGGCAGGGGGCCTGCTTCTCCCTCTGTCTCTGTCTACCACTCTGTCTGCCTGAGCTCGCGCTTTCTCTCTCTCTAAAAAATAAATTAATTTAAAAAAAAAGAAATATACAAAATCAGCAATGTAGAGGCTAAAACAAGGGCTCTGCTTATTATGCAACTAGGAAAAAAAACTTCAAAATTTCTATTAAAAAAAGAAAACAACAAAAAACTATAAACGCTTTGGTGGACTATTAATCTCTCATCTCCACTAATATTTTTCTATACTGGAGATTTTTTTAATTGCTAAACGCATCTTTTCCACATAATTAAAAGAAATGTCATCCTTCTCAATGCTGCTATCCTACTCTTTATAAGAAAGCACTATCAGACTATTGAGTTATTTCAAACTCTTTTCCATGCATATACTATATAAGCAACAGTTATGAAAATTCTTTACTCTTAAAAATTACTGAGAATTCCAAACAGCTTTTGACTATGGTGGTTATATTTACTGATATTTATTATATTAAAAAAAATTTTTAAAGATCTTATTTATTTATTTGACAGAGATCACAAGTAGGCAGAAAGGCAGGCAGAGAGAGAGAGGAGGAAGCAGGCTCCCTGCCGAGCAGAGAGCCTGATGTGGGCCTCGATCCCAGGACCCTGGAATCATGATCTGAGCCGAAGGCAGAGGCTTTAACCCACTAAGCCACCCTGGCGCCCCTATATTTGAAATTTTTAATGACAAAATTTTAAACACTTGTTACTATAAATCCAGTTCATGTCAACATAATAATACATTTTTACTAGGGGCACCTGGGTGGCTCAGTGGGTTAAGCTTCTGCCTTCAGCTCAGGTAATGATCTCCGGGTCCTGGGATCGAGCCCACATCGGGCTCTCTACTCAGCAAGGAGCCTGCTTCCCCCTCTCTGCCTACCTCCCTGCTACTTGTGATTTCTTTCTCTCTCTGTCAAATAAATAAATAAATCTTTTTAAAAAATCTTCTATGAATAAATAATGGGAATAAAAAGCATAGCATAAACGGGGCACCTGGGTGGGTCAGTGGGTTAAAGCCTCTGCCTTTGGCTCAGGTCGTGATCCCAGGGTCCTGGGATTGAGCCCCATATCAGGCTCTCTGCTCAGCAGGGAGCCTGCTTCCCTCTCTCTCTCTGCCTGCCTCTCTGCCTACTTGTGCCTCTGTCTGTCAAATAAATAAATAAAATATTTTTAAAAAAAGCATAGCATAAGGAATACAGTCAATGATACTATAATAGCAACATAAGGGACAGATGGTAACTACACTTGCAGTGAACATAGCATACTGAATAAACTTGTCAAATCACTAAGTTCTACACCTGAAACTAATGTTACATGTGTGTCAACTATACTCAAAAAATAATCATAAATAAATATAATAATTTTCTTACAAAGTTATTGAGGGGGCGCCTGGGTGGCTCAGTGGGTTAAAGCCTCTACCTTCAGCTCAGGTCATGATCTCAGGGTCCTGGGATGGAGCCCCGCAGAGGGCTCTCTGCTCAGCAGGGAGCCTGCTTCCTCCTCTCTCTCTGCCTGCCTCTCTGCCTACTTGTGATCTGTCAAATAAATAAAAATCTTTTTTAAAAATTTTTAAAAAAGTTATTGAGAAGAGTGGTATATAATAGGATAGTCAATTTGTGTTTTGATTTTTTCACCCCATCCCCCCAAAAAGGAATCACTCTCCACCAAGACTTTATCTTTTTACCTTTATTTTTTCCATGTGTGGCAGCCTATCACTACTGTATTTATGGCTTTCAACAAACATACCCTTCTACTATTTACACTTTCATGCAGTTCTCTCCCACACTGATACTGGGCTTGGCAATGTGATCTGTTTTGGCCAAAGGATCTAAACAAGCATAAGCCAGCAGAGGCTTAGTAAGTGCTTGCACTTGGGGCATGTCCTCTAGAAATACTTCCTCTCAGAAGGTAGCCACCATGCTATAAAAGCTCAGGGATAGACATGAGGCTAAGAAGCCACATGGAGAAAGATCTTGGAAGATGAGAGGCCATCTTGGGGATTTTAGCCTCATGTAAGCTCCCAGATAAATGCAGCTGCACAAGTGATTTCAGCTAGACTGATTTCAGCTATACAGAGGCAGAACTGCCCCCACTGAACCCAGTCAACCCATAAAATCACAAGAATAATAAATCTGTGTCATTTTTTAAGCTACTAAGTATTGGGGTAATTTGTCACACAGCAACAGATAACTAATAGAACATACATAGAGAAATTGGTCTCTTTTGGAAAAAAAAGTCTGAATATTAAAAATTTAGTTAAATCTAGTAAGTTAGGGGTTATTACCCATCTTCAAATTTTTTTCCAGTCCTTTAAAATGATTGTTTCCACTTTTTGCTATTCAAACAATGCTGTGATAAACTTTCTCGTATCTCTACAAGTACTTCTATAGGATAGACTCAGGATGCTGGATCAAAGGTTACTTGTGATTGAAATTTAATTGCCCTCCAAGGGCGCCTGGGTGGCTCAGTGGGTTGGGCCTCTGCCTTCGGCGGCTCGGGTCATGATCTCAGGGTCCTGGGATGGAGTCCTGAATTGGGCTCTCTGCTCAGCAAGGAGCCTGCTTCCTCTCTCTCTCTCTCTCTGCCTGCCTCTCTGCCTACTTGTGATCTCTCTCTGTCAAATAAATAAATAAATTCTTAATTGCCCTCCAAAAGGGTTATATCATGTTACATATCACTAAGAATAGATAAAAGTGCTCATTTCCCTACAACCTAAACAATTGTAGACATTATTAATATTCTTAATTATTACAAATTTTATGGGCCAAAAAAGCCACAGTACAGACTTCTACTTGCATTTCTTTGAAAATCTTCTCAAATATTTATTATTTCTATTTCCTCTTCTGTGAATTGCCTACTCATACTTTGCTTATGTTTTCTTTTAAATTTATATGTACGTGAAGAGTTAAGATGGTGGAAGAGTAGGGGACCCTCACTTCTTCTGGTCCCAGGGATTCAAATCATTCTAAACACCTGTGAAATGAATTGGAGATCTAAGAAAAGAATCACTGCAATTCTGCAAATAAAAAAGCAACCACTTTTTTTTTTAAAAGATTTTATTTATTCATTTGACAGAGATGACAAGTAGACAGAGGGGGGCGGAGCAGGATCCCTGCTGAGCAGAGAGTCTGATGCGGGGCTCAATTCCAGGACCCTGAGATCATGACCTGAGCTGAAGGCAGAGGCTTTAACCCACTGAGCCACCCAGGCACCCCAAAAGCAACCACTTTTTGCAAGGTAGGAGGTGCAGAGACATGAATCCAGGGCAATATATTAGAAGATAAGCCTTGGGGGTAGGGAGCTTGCATTTATTATAAGGAGTGGAGTGCAAAATCGGAACTGTTAGAAGTCTGCTACAGTTGGGGACATCCCTGGCCTAAAGGTGCTCAGGTGGCTAAGCAGGGCAGAATCCCGGGTGGGACAGTGTGGTCTCAGGACCCCCAGGGTGACAAAAAGAATGGAAGTGCCTGACTGAGGCAGAGTTCCCAAGCATTAGAGCGGGAAAGCTGACTGAAAACTGCAAGTCTAGGTGCCAGCTTTATGCTTGATGTTGCCATAAACCACAAACCCTGGCACGGTAGGGCGACTATCATTGGAGCAGGGCCCCAGCAAAAGGCAGGAGCCTGGCAAGACCCCTTTTCCTCTGCTCTCCACCACCCCACCCCCATTGAATCTAAAAATTCAATGCAATCCCTACCAAAATATCATCATTTTTCACAGAGCTGGAACAAACAACTTAAAATTGGTATGGAACCAAAAAAGACCCAGCATAGCCAGAGAAATGTTGAAAAAGAAAACCAAAGCTGGTGGCATCACAATTCCAGACTTCAAGTTTATTACAGAGCTGTAATCATAAAGACAGTATGGTACTGGAACAAAAAACAACAAACAAATAAAATCAGACATATAGATCAATGGAACAGATTTGAAAAGCCAGAAATGGACCGTGAGTTCCTTTTTTTTTTTTTTAAAGATTTTATTTATTTGACAGACCAAGATCACAAGTAGGCAGAGAGGCAGGCAGAGAGAGAGAGAGGGAGGAGGAAGCAGGCTCCCTGCTGAGCAGAGAGCCCGATGCGGGGCTCGATCCCAGGACCCTGAGATCATGACCGGAGCCGAAGGCAGAGGCTTAACCCACTGAGCCACCCAGGCACCCCCGGACTGTGAGTTCTACGGTTAACTAATCTTCGACAAAGCAGGAACGAATACCCAATGGAAAAATGTCTCTATAACAAACAGTGTTGGGATAGTTGGAAACCCATTAGCAGAATAAAACTGGTCCATTTTCTTATACCATACACAAAAATAAACTCAAAATGGATGAAACACTTAAATGTGAGGAGGAATCCATCAAAATCCTAGAGCACACAGGCAGCAGCAACCTCTGTGACCTCAGCCACAGCAACTTCTTGCTAGACATGTCTTCAAGGCAAGGGAAACAAAAGCAAAAATAAACTATTGGAACGTCATCAAGATAAAAAGCTTTTGCCCAGCAAAGGAAACAGTTAACAAAACCAAAAGACAACTGACAGAGTGGGAGAAGATATTTGCAAATGTCTTATCAGATAAAGGGCTAGTATCCATAATCTATAAAGAACTTATCAAACTCAACACCCAAAGAACAAATAACCCAATCAAGAAATGGGCAAAAGACATGAACAGACATTTCTCCAAAGAAGACATAAAAATGGCCAACAGACACATGAAAAAATGTTCCACATCTCTTGGCATCAGGGAAATACAAATCAAAACCACAATGAGATACCACCTCACACCTATCAGAATGGCTAAAATTAACAACTCAGGAAACAACAGATGTTGGTGAGGATGTGGAGAAAGGAGAACCCTCTTATACTGTTGGGAATGCAAGCTGGTGCAGCCACTCTGGAAAACAGTATGGAGGTTCCTCAAAAGTTAAAAATAGAACCATCCTATGACCCAGCTTTGCACTACTAGGTATTTTTCCAAAGGATACAAACATGGTGATTTGAAGAGACAAGTGCACCCCAGTGTTTATAGCACCATGGTCCACAAGCCAAACTATGGAAAGAGCCCAGATGTCTATCAACAAATGAATGGATAAAGATGTGGTATATAGAGATGATGGAATATTACTTAGCCATCAAAAAGAATGAACTCTTGTCATTTGCAATGATGTGAATGGAACCAGAGGGTATTATGTTAACCGAAATAAGTCAGAGAAAGACAATTATCATATGATTTCACTCATATGTGGAATTAAGGAAACAAAACAGAGGGTCATGATCCTGGAGTCCCAGGATGGAGTCCACATCGGGCTCCCTGTTCAGCAGATGAACATAGGGGAAGGAAAGGAAAAATAAAGTAAAATAAGATGAAATCAGAGAGGGAGACAAACCATAAGAGACTCAACTATGGGAAACAAATTGAGGGTTGGTTGGTGTAAGGGAGTTGGGATAGGGGATTGGGTAACTGGGTGATGGCCATTAAGAAGGGCACTTGATGTAATGAACACTGGGTGTTATATGCAACTGATGAATCACTAAACTCTACCTCTGAAACTAATAATATACTCTGTGTTAATTAAATTGATTTTAAACAAATAAAAAATAGATATATAAATTAAATATAGAGCTTATCACAGACTATCTTTTTTAAATGTTACAAATATTTTCCCAGTTTTGTCATTTCTCTTTTACCTTTGTTTTTGGTATTTTCATTGTATAGAAAGTTTTACATTTTTACATAATCAAGTCTGATAATTATTTCCTTTACTAATACTGAATTTTGCTTCATAAAAATTTTCTCCAATGTTTTCCTCTAGAGTTATTACAGTTTTTTTAAATTTTTGTTTATTTTTATATAAACATATAATATAACCCCACCACCCTCTCCCAACACCTACAGTTTTATTTTTTATGTGGCAAATCATTAATTCTTCTGGATTTTTTAAACACACACACACACACACAGTGTTAATCTAACCTATTCTCCCCAAATGAATAACCAGTTATGTCAACACCATTTATTCAACCATTTCCCAGAGGTAAGAATTAATACATTTAATATACATTAAATTGTCATATACTTGGGTCTGTTTCTGGACTCCTTATTCCAATATCTTTTTTATTATTCCTGATCTCTACCACACTATTTTAATTACTATAATTTAAGTGATTTTATTGGCTAGAAATTAAGTGCATAGTATAGTAAAATCCAAATAACAACGACTTAAACAAAAAGTTTATTTCCTTCTCATTAAAAATTAATAGGAAGAGGCTAGCAATCCAGGGCTGGTATGGTAGCAGCTGTCTGTTTCATTCTACTATCCTAGCAAAATCCTTCCATCCTCAAGGCTTCTTCACATTTCAAGATGGCTACCATAGCTACCCTGCTCACATTCTAGGAAAATAGTTAAGGAGGAAAGAAGATGTCTTCCTTCTTTCTTTTAAGCAGACTTCCTCTCCTGAGCCCCTTTTAACTTACATATATAGTAGTGCTCACTTTGGCAGCACATATACACATATAGCTTGTTGGCCAGAATTTAGTATTGATGGACACACACAGCATTATAGGATGCTAAGCAAAATCATCTTTCGCAGAGTGACACACAATTCACTAGTTAATTTAGTTAATCCTATTCTCAAAACTCTGATAACTGCTTCTAAATGATGAAAGAGTAAGTGTTCTACTTTTGTATATGTTCAAAATTTTTCTTTCAGCAAAGTACCTCAAAACAGTATAAAGGAGTTGACTAAACACAGTACTATTTACTACTAGTCCAATTTAAAGAAAAACAAGAAATAAATGGTAAAAAATGCATATCTGTCTATATTATTGAATATAGAAATATTCAATATTTCTAAATATTGAAAATAACTAAGGCAACTCAGTAGGATTGGTTGATAATCAGAGGATATGGCAACTATCAAAGCAATAGGCACCAGCCAAAAGATACACTGCTCTGGCCCTGTTGATCACAACATAGGCAAAGTAATGTTGCTAAGATTATGCAACAAGCAATTAGTTCAAATTAACATGTATTAAAAAGTATTTTATTTAGTCTTCTTCTTCCAGTTTCTACTTTGAAAAAGCAACCAGGTCTATTGGCAGAGGCTCTTGAACACTTAAGAACACAAATACTCCATAAACACTTTCTCCTTGCCAAAACAAACAAATTCAGTTGAACTAAAGAATCAGCCAGCTGCTTGCCATTGCCTGTACTACGGGGGGACATGAAAAGAGACAAATAGTTATTACTTTCTCCATTGAGCCATCCCAATTAGTTTTAAGGTTTTGGCATTGAGCACTGCAAACTGTTCCTTGGGGATAGGTAAATTAAGTGTATTTGGGATTTTGCTACATTCAAGCAGACAAGTCACCCATATTGTTTTGCTAGGGTTGCTGTAACAGAGTACCAGATTGTGGCCTAAACAACGGATATTTATTTTCTCACATTTCTGGAGGCTAGAAGTCCAAGCTCAAGGTATCAGCAGGGTTGGTTCCTACTGAGAGTCATAAGGAAAGGATCTGCTCCAGCCCTTCCTCCTTGGCTTGTAGCCATCTTCTCCCTGTGTTTTCACATCATCTTCAGTCTGTCCAAGTCCTGTCCCAATTTCCTCTTATAAGGACACCAGTAATTGGACTGGGGCCCATCCTGATTACCTCATTTTAGCTTAATTACCTCCATAAAGACCCCATCTCCAATTAGGGTTACATTTGAGGTCCTGGGCATTTAGGGCTTCAACATATAAAAAGGGGGTCAGGAGACATGATTCAGCCCATGATACAATTTATTTGGCTATAATAAACTAGGGTTGTAGCAAGTAATCTCACTCTCTTTTCTTGTTCTAGAGGTGTCTAAATATCATCCATTTATTCATGAACTATTGAATGTGTACTATGTCCTAGATGCTAGGTTTACAAAGCTGAATATGACATAGTCCCTGTCTTGAAGGATTCACAGTCCACTAGGGGAGACAAGTTAAACCTAAAACATAGCAAGACTGAGTGTCCTTTAATCCCTTATGAAATAAAGCAAGGCAAATCAGGGTATAAGCAAATAAAATAAAAACAAATGTTATGAGGAAATGGGGAGGAACGTAAAAGAAAGCCCAATGTAAATTTCTTTTTTAGATTTTTTAAAGATTTTATTTATTTATTTGACAGAGAGATCACAAATAGAGGCAGGCAGAGAGAGGGGAGGAAGCAGGCTCCCTGCTGAGCAGAGAGCCCGATGCGGGGCTCAATCCCAGGACTCTGAGATCATGACCTGAGCTGAAGGCAGAGGCCTAACCCACTGAGCCACCCAGGTGCCCCAGCCCAATGTAAATTTTATCTTGCTATCATTTGCCCCTTTTTCTTCTCTCTTTTCCCAAAATTATAGCATACAGAAATACACGTTCCAAAGCACAGCTCTACTTTAATTTCTTTAAAGCTTTTTACATTCTAAGTGGCAGATTTCCCTGTTCTAATGTTGGGAACAAAGGAAGAGAGAAATGTTAAGAGAACCAAATTCCAGTTGACTTGTGGGTTGAGTTGATGTCTTAGAGTGAGTCACTGCCCTTTTGTAAACTGGAATGAAACTCTCAACCATTAATAAAGTCTGCCAATAGAGGCTCAGATGTTCAATTCGAAAATGATGGGGGCAAAGGGAGAGTGCAATGAGAAAATGCAAGTAAACATAATTAATGAAGGTAATGTGTAGTAGTCAAGCCATAATAATAAAAGCAACAGACCTTGACAGTACTATAAAATTCTACTTAATTAGTCTCAGTCAGAAACCTGGTGGATCTTATTAAGATAGTAGTTTATCTTGATTTAAAAATTACAGGATGCAAATCTGCAATAAATAGTTCAGTATGATCATGCTGATTCATACTAACTGGGGTAACAGTCAATTTGTTTCAGCAGAGGCTGAATTATACATTTTTAAGTTTTCAATAATATTAAGTTTTATATGAGTTTAACAAAATGTAACTTAGATGTTGCTTTGCAACTGATTATGAAATAAAGTAGTACAACAAAAATTTCTATCTTGGTTCCTCCCCAAGTACTTGAAAGTACTGTAAGAATGTTTAGAATCCCTAAAGTAGTTTAAGCATTTCTTTTTCAATTATGCATTGTTTCTGAAGAAAGGATTTGTAACAGAAAACTAAACATCTGTTTGGACACTTTCACCAATAACCAATTCCTGACTGATGGAATCCAAGTGCCATAAATCACATTATATAACTATGAACTCTGGAGCTTTATAATCTGTTGACATGGAAAGTATCTGACCTGACTACATCAGTGACCAGCTCAACACCATTTCCATGAAGAGGCTGGCCTTCCTGAGGTGCAACCTAAAACATACACCTGTGTAGCATATTTCTCATAGTGAAAAGAACAAGTTTTACCCTTACTTTTCCTGATGTCACCTTTCTTGGCCAGCCAGTTCTTCCTTTCCTCTCAACCTGTCATTATTATGAATAAAAAAAGCACTTTATCTTCCCAAAGAAAGGGACTTGCTAAAAATTAAGTGTTACACATATGGTAGAGAACCTTATTGAAAGGAATTCTTTTGGGGTGCCTGAGTGACTCAGTTGGTTAAGCATCTGCCTTTTGCTCCTATCACATCCCAGGGTCCTTGGTTGGAGCCTCATGTCTGCTCCCTGGTCAGCAGGGAGCCCACTTCTCCCTTTCCCTTTGCCCCTCACAATCTCTCTCTCTCTCAAACAGACAAATAAAATCTTTAAAAAAAAAAAAAAAAAAAAGGAGAGGCATCTGGGTGGCTCAGCTGGTTAGGTGTCTGCCTTTAGCTCAGGTCATGATCTTGGGGTTCTGGGATCTAGCTCTGTGTGGGAGTCCTTGGTTGGTGAGAAGTCTTCTCCCACCCCCTCTGCCTCTACCTGGTTCTCCCACTGCCTGTGCACTCTCTCTGTCAAATAAATATATAAAATCTTTCTTTTAAAAAAACAATCCTTTGGGACGCCTGGGTGGCTCAGTTGGTTAAGGGCTGCCTTCGGCTCAGGTCATGATCCCAGCATCTTGGGATCAAGTCCCATGTCGGGATCCTTGCTTAGCAGGGAGCCTGCTTCTCCCTCTGCCTCTGCCTGCCACTCTGTCTGCCTGTGCTTGCTTGCTCTCTCTCCCTCTCTCTCTGTCAAATAAATAATAAAAAATAAAAATAAATAAAAAAACAATCCTTTTATAAAACATTTTAAATACAAAATGCAGTTAACACAAATTACAGCAACATAGCTAAAATTTCTCTTCCACTTCTTTCTATTTGGAGAGTAATCATACCTTATAGTCCTTTTGCACCCTTCCCCTCCAGTGCTTTAAGACACCTCAACAAATAGAAAAAGCAACATGGCACAACAAACAGTTCAAAACATTTGTGCCCACTTTCAGCAAATTACTTAAACTTTCCAATCTCAATCTCTCCACTGTGAAAAGTAATGATAATGTCTGCATCACAGGAATGCTTTAGGGATTAAAAATAATACAAATAAAGCACACCAAGAGGCTCAATAATCATAGCTCTAATTATTACTAACAAAGGATTTATCAATTGGACAACTGAGAATGCATTTCAGAAGCTTACAGTTCCTAAGAGAGGAGATTGCAGGGCTGTGGATAGGAGGAAGGCTTCATTATATTCTAATGCTCTCCAGCTACTTTCATCCTTATTTATTCTTCACCGATTAACTTTTGATTTAGTTGCCTAATCTCTTGCCACTGCCTCCAATTATTTCACCATCAATTTATTGCTTATCCCACTTTACAGTAGGTATTTGGTTCTCATCCATACTTTCCATCACCTTAGAAATGACAAATCTATTGGGTTTTTTTTTCTCAGTATTCTTTCTCTTTAACCTTGCCACAAGCATCTTCCTTTCCAAAACTCTAAGAATTCACTGTCCTCAATATTCTGGTTCTATCACCCACATAACCATTCTGAGTTTCTCTACTTCTTGAATAGTCCATTCGATATGCACATTTCTACCTCCCCTACTTAGACACTTCTCTCTCCAACTCATTTCTTTTTTTTTTTTTTAAGATTTTATTTATTTATTTGACAGACAGAGATCACAAGTAGGCAGAGAGGCAGGCAGAGAGAGAGAGAGAGGAGGAAGCAGGCTCCCCGCCAAGCAGAGAGCCCGATGCGGGGCTCGATCCCAGGACCCTGGGATCATGACCTGAGCCGAAGGCAGAGGCTTTAACCCACTAAGCCACCCAGGCGTGCCTCTCCAACTCATTTCTAAAATACTTCCACCTTCCCTTCATTCCCTTATCAGGACCCACTTGAAGGTTCATAATTTCCCAAAATAGTCTCTCCCTCTTCTACACTACTAAAGTATACACTGCTTGGTGGGCTATGTTGCCATTCCACCCACCACAGTAATATCTACGGATTAACAAATTAGCAAGAACATTGAACTTTTAGTTCAAAAGGGAATATATATACCTGGCAAGTTTAAAGAGGTCAGACTGGTAACTTCTCATAGCCCCATGGGCAGAGGTGGGGAGTACATGATGTATACATGGATCACAATCAATATCCTAACTAAATGAATCCTTTACATTTGAAAGGGAAAGAAAACCCAGGCAGCTCAAAAAGATTCAAATAGAGTTTATAAGGAGCACTTGGGTGGCTCAGTTAAGCATCTGCCTTTAGCTCAGGTCATGATCCCAAGGTCCTGGGATCAAGCCCCATGTCCCTTCTCAGCAGGGAGTCTGCTTGTTCCCCTCCCTCTGCCCTTCCCCCATGGTTCATGCTCTTTCTCTCTCTCTCTCTCTCTCAAATTTAAAAAAAAATATTTTTTAAATAGAGTTCATAACTGCTAGCCCAATTTAAGCACTTTTAGGGCTTACATTATTCTCTCAAATTTCCAAGCCTAAACATCATTCTATAAAAGAGTAAATGTAAATCTTCCAATAGCTAAAGCCTCAAATAATCTTCATAATACAGTCGAAGAACTCATGTACAATGTTTTCATTAAGTCAAGTACAAATAACTGAATGAATCCTTATGCATTTGTATGAGAAAGCACCTAATGTTCATCAGTTTATCAAAAGACTCTTTGTTCAGGAAAAGACACAGCAAACAAATACCACTTAACATTTACTACTAATAGGCTATCCTGATGCAAGCCTCAATAATGACAAATATTTATTTATTTATTTGTCAGAGAGAGTGAGCACAGGCAGACAGGGTGGCAGGCAGAGGCAGAGGGAGAAGCAGGCTCCCTGCTAAGCAAGGAGCCTGATGCGGGACTCGATTCCAAGACGCTGGGATCATGACCTGAGCCGAAGGCAGCCGCTTAACCAACTGAGCCACCCAGGCGTCCCAATAATGACAAATATTTAAACTAAAATGGAGAAGTACTATTTCCACAACTTCTTGAAATTTTATCTGTATTGCACTTTACATTCTTTACAAGGTACAAACTAGATTCAGGAACGCAAATTGATCTTGAATCCCCAATAAATTAAAATGTAAATTATATAAAGTACATTATACATTTATCATCCCATTCCCATTCTGGAACCTTCTACCATAACCATACTTGGATGTATTTGTTAGAAAATAGCAGAAGATATGATAACACATAAAACAAACCAGTAAAAATTATGACAAGGTTAACAAAAAGTGAAATTAATTGGGCAAAAAGGAAAACAATAAGACACTCAAAATAATTAAATTTATTTCTCAGTAACTGAGAATAAGGAAAGAATATGAGGAAAAAATTAGGGTACTGACCAAAAACATGAGCTACAGCATCAGATAGGACTTCAGCTTAAACTCTCTACCCCTAACTAGTTGCTGAACTTGAACAAGTATTTTCACCTCTCTGAGTCTCAGTTTCTTTATCTATAGACTAAGGATAATAATATATCTCACAAAGCTGTGCAAAGATTAAGTGAAATTAATTATGCAAAGTACTTAGAAAGTAGCACATAAGAAAGTCTCAAAAATTATCTTCAATCCAAAAGGCCTAGTCATTTTTATAGCTAAATTATTTCAGACCTTAAGGAAGAGATTAATTGCCCGAGCATATAAAAGATGAAAAGACTCTCTCTCTCTTTTATTTTTCTATAACTTTTTTATTACATTATGTTAGTCACCATACAGTTCTCTCTCTTTTAAAGATCTATTATTTATTTGAGAGAGAGAGCATGCATGGAGGGAAGGGATTGAGGGTGAGGGAGAGAATCTCCAGCAGACTTCCTGTAGAGTGGGAAGCCATGTTTAGGGCTCAATCTCATCACCCTGAGATCATGACCTGAGCTGAAATCAAGAATCAGAAGCTTAACTGACTGAGCCACTCAGGTGCCCCTCCTTTTTTTTATTTTGCAAAGCTAGTACATTCAGAAACCGAAACCTGAAAAGGGTAATGTAAGAAGAATATTAAAGATAATCTCACATAGCAATCAAATCTAGCACTACTCTAAAGAGGTATGCTATTATCAAGTTGCTTTTACAAAGACAACTTTGTCTTTACAAAGACAGCAAATGTTTGGTAAAATCTATTAGGAAGTCCTCCAACATAATTCATCAACCAATAGGTAAAAGAAGAAAAACTATATGATCATCTCAACATCTATCAACGAGGGTATGTGATCAAATTTAGTCTCTTTTTCCAATTAAATCTCAATTCCAAAAAGGAGTTAAGGAAGACTAATTTCCTAACATGCTAAAAAAAAAAAAAAAAGTTTTCAGAAAGAATACACAACTGTGAGACACTAAAGGCATTCTCACTCAAAGGAGAAATAAGCCAAAGATGCTCACTATTCACTAATAAAATTTAACATTACTCTAGACATTTAATGTAAAACAAGAAATAAGGATTATTGGCAAGACAAAATTATCATCATTTACAAATGCTATAACTGCTGTATTACAAAATCCAATAAAAACCTAAGAATTAAGGGGCACCTGGGTGACTCAGTCAGTTGGGCATCCAACTCTTGACTTCAACTAAGGTCATGATCTCAGGGTCCTGGGATTAACTCAGCAGGGAGTCTGCCTCAGATTTGCTCCCTCTCCCTCTGCTCCTCTTCTCCACACTGATGTGTGCTCGCTCTCTCTCTCTCTCTCTCACTCTCTCTCAAATAAGTAAATTTAAATCTTTTTTTTTTAAGATTTTTTATTTATTTATTTGACACACAGAGAGTATGGGCCTTTGACAACTTTGACAACTTTGACAATAGGCAGAGAGTCAGGCAGAGAGAAAGGGGGGAAGCAGGCTCCCCGCCAAGCAGAGAGCCCAATGTGGGGCTCGATCCCAGGACATTGAGACCATGACCCGAGCTGAAGGCTTAACCCTCTGAGCCACCCAGGTGCCCAGTAAATTTAAATCTTTAAAAAAAACTGTAAGAATTAATAATTTCATAAAATGACCAGTTAGGAAACAATATACATAAACTGCCAACTTTTCTATCTTGCATTGGAAAGATGCAATCCTCTTTAAAGTACAATGAAAAAAAGGATTCCATAGGCATTAGCAAGTTTTAAAAAATAAAAAATTTATTTTAAAAAGAGGCAGAACCACATGAAGAAAACTATAAAACACAGAGTCATTTAAAAATGACTGGGGGCATCTGGCTGGCTCAGTCAGTGGAGCATGTGACTTTTGGTCTCAGAATTGTGAGTTCAAGCCCCACGTTGGGGGTAGAGTTTACTTAATATAAAAACAAGAAAATAATTTTTTTAAAATGACTTGAAGAAATGATGAAAATATTGTAAAGATATCACATCTACCTCAAAAAAGTTAATTTGAAATCCCACTGGGGTTTTTTGAGATCTTAATAAATTGAATTAAAGGTAATTTGAAAAAAGAAATATAAGAGAAATGCTAAAAATGTTATGAGAAAGATAATAGGAATTCACACAACCATACAGTAAGGTACATTAAAAAGTTTCAATAAAGTAAGACTGTTTGAAATTACTGGGACAAAAAATAAACAGCCCAAGAAGTAGAATAGAAAGCCTAGGAAAAAAATTTCATATATATATGTATGTATACATATATATATGTTACTAAGCCTAGGAAAAAATCATATATATATGTCACTAATAATTAATGAGATTTAAAAGTATAGAAAATACAGTTTTTTCATGTCAAAAACATCAAAAACTTTTTTAACTCATAGTGCTGAAAATGGAGAAGTTGTCAGCATTCTCAAGCATAACCAAAAAAATGGATATTAAGTCTTTCTGGAAAGCAATCTATTACTATTTATTAAAAAGAATTAAAATATCGGTTGCCTGGGTGGCTCAGTGTGTTTAAGCCTCTGCCTTCGGCTCAGGTCCTGATCCCAGAGTCCTGGGATGGAGGCCCGCATTGGGCTCTCTGCTCAGCGGGGAGCCTGCTTCCTCCCTCTCTGCCTGCCTCCTTGCCTACTTGTGATCTCTATCTATCAAATAAATAAATAAAATCTTTAAAAAAAATTATTAAAATATGCATACCTTTTGATGTCAGAATTTATCCTAAGGAAATAAAGATATGGGCAATGATTAATCTATCAAGCTAACTGCTACACTATTCATTCAAAGTTATTGGAAAGAGCTTAAATTTTCAACACCTGAAATAAATGATAGTAAATCTGTATTCTGGAATATTAACCATAGGTTTAAAATGATGTTTTTCCATAAAAGAATATTTTATTGACTCAGATAAGCATTCATTCAATTAAGTGGAAAAAATCTAGTAACAAAACAGCATGTACAAAAAACAAAAACAAAACATAGTATATACACTATGGTTTATTTTTTTTAACAAAAAAATGTAAATACCCATTAAAAAGAACTTATAAAGATATTCACTAATGTGTTAATAATTATCTCTGGGCAGAGGCATTATAAATGTTATTATCATATATTCATTCCTAAGTGTTCCAAATTTCCTACAGTTATTATACCTTATATTAGTAATTAGGAAAATACAGAATGTTTACAAAATTCCTGTCACTATAGTAACAATCGTATCTAAAATCATGCTAACATTGATACTCCCACTTTTAGGCTGCACAAAAATTTAGGATGTCTATTGTCTAGGTCAGATCATACTTTGATACTCTAATCATAGTGAAAGAAATTTTCAGAACTTTAGAAATCAGACAAAAGTTTTTGCTCCATTTTATTTATGATCAAGTACAATGTACAATATTTAGAATTAACAATTCTGCTTTCAGCCCCCTGCCAGAGGTAAAAATCAAAAGGGAGGAATACGCCCTGGACATCAGAACTGGTAAAGTTCAGCTTTTAAATATATTCAAATACTGAGCCAGAAATAATAAAGAGAGGGAGATAGAGAGAGAAAAGAGAAGGGAGGGAGAGATGGAGGAAGGGGGAGGAGGGAAGAAAGGGAGTAGGGGGAGGGGAGGGGAAATATAAATATTACCTTTCTCAGGATATAAAGTATGGGCCTTTGACAACTTCTAGTCACAACTCTTCATAGTCTCATTTGGGAGACAGAGCAATGATTTTACCCTCCAATGTATTTAAAAAGCATATATCCAAAGGGCAAGCAAACAGAATTTCTTTTGAGGATAAAGACGATTTTTAAATGTTAAATATTCTCTTTCCTCAGTGCAGATATGCAGCCTAACTCCAACAGGACCAAAAACACTCTGGCAATACTTGGCTCTCCATAACAAGCAATAGTCAAACTGTTAATTCCATCTGCTCCCCTCCAAAAAATGGCAAAGCCTTACACGGTAGTGCCAGGGGTCCCAGGCTCCATTTAAGGAGTTTTCCAGAGCATCATCCATTTCCACAACATTAAGATGCTCTCTAGTTTTTTTGAGTACTCAAAAAATCAGTCTTGATACTATATGATGACAATGTGGATGCTGATAACAAAGAAATGTGCTATCTTTAACATCATATTATAATTGCTTCCAAATTGTCTTCCTTTGTTATTTGTCAATACTCTTGAGTATCATCCATTTCCATCTCCTCAGGGATTCAGTTCCTGTAAATATCTCATCTTCCCTAAATCTCTTACTTCCTACTTTCTTTATGCATGTAAAGAAACAAATGTAACATTCCTTCAATTTATATCCCTCTTCAGTGGTTTTCAGCCTTGCCCGCAAGTTGGAATTACCCAGGGAACTTTAATATACCTGTGTAACTAGTCTATAGTAACAAAAAGTAGATCAGTGGTTTCCTGAGAATGAGAGGGAGAAATTACAAATGGACACAAGGAAGCTTTTGGAAGTGATAGATATGTTCATTATTTTGATTGTGGTGATAGTTTTAGAAATGAAAACCTATGTCAAACATTAAATTGCACACTTTAAATATGTGTAGTTTATTACATGCCAATTATATTACAACAAAGCTGTTGAAATAAATATAATGCTTGGGTTCCACCTCAACCCTAAATTGGGAAGGGCTTTCCCCCTGGAAATGAAGATTCTTAAAAGCTCCCCAGATAATTATAAATGTGCAGCTAGGAATGAGAACCACTGCTCTATAGCAGTCATTCTCTTCCTTCTTCAGCTTTCTTGAAACGCCTCACTCAAGTATGTCTATTTTATCATCACCCATTCCTTCTCAATCTTCCAAAGACTGCTTTCTGAACCACTCCTCAGTTAAAAACTATACTTGTTAAAGTCACCTATGGAATCCTGGCCAATTAATTCCCTGGTCCCTGGAGTCCTTTCCTTACTTGACACCTCTTTACAGCATTCAAAATTGTTGACCCATTCCCCCTCTATTTGAAATTCTCTCCTTCCTTAGCATCTTTTTTAATGTACCTCCTACCTTTCTAACTACTACTCTTCTCTTTCACACTAATCCTCTACCCATTTCTGCTTTTTACCAGTCTGTACTCCAGTGGCTGCTTTGATCATACAAAAAGCTTTCTCTGAATCATTTCAACATAACCAAGTCAATACAGCTTCAATTCAACCCCCAATCTGCCCTGTAATCCTGATTTCCTTTGTAAATTCCACAACCATGGATACAACAGCTAATTGACATCTTCACCTGGATGCTCCACAGCTTCCTCAAATTCAAAAAACCGCAAACAGAACTTAAACCATCTTCCCTCCATCTTCCCTCACTTCCAGTTACTAGAACCAAGTAAAATCCTCAGAGTCCTGACTTCTCCTTTCTTTCCAAAGGTGACAAAACCTATCAGATTCTTCCTCACTGTGCCAGAGTAAGAGTCTCAAACAAAAATCCATTAAATGGCTTCTTACTCATTGCCCTCAATCCAATCCCTGTAGCCAAGGAAACCATGTCCTGGTCTACCATCCTCACTATTCTCATCTTCCACTGTTTTCTTATCTAACCCCTGCATTCATGTCATGTTAATGTCAATGTCATTGACAATGACTTCTCCAAACTGCCATAGTTTCTCATGCCTCCTTGCCTTCTCACTTATTCTCCTCTTGGAAAGTCACTGACCTCCTGCACTTGGCTAAATTATATTTCAAAACTGCACTGTGTGCTCCTGACCGCCCCTACATCCAAACTGATTTAGCCATCTCCTACTCTGCTCCCTTACTACACTAGGCATATCTCAATTCACATTTATCCCATGGTATTATAACTGTTACTTGACCTGTCTTGTATATCAGAGAGGAAATTTCTTGATGACAAGCATTATGACATTCATTTCTGCCCCAGAACATATCCAGCCTGGGGCAGTGTAAAATAAATATATGTTTAAATAATTTCAATTATTTACAAAATGTAAACTTGATACCCCCAAATGGTACTGATACTAACATTTTTCAAAGATTTTAAATGTTCATTATAAAATAAATATCATGCAACAGGATCCTGAATGAGACAGTTAACTATAAGATATGTTTAAACTCCACCAAAATACCACTCTAAGAAATGCAACCAAGATTAGATTTCATAAAATAGAAACACAACAAAGAAAGTATAGCAGGAATAACACACTGACCTAATCAACACCTTATCCGGATATCTATATCCAAGTACTGTTAATGTTGATAAATAAGAGGTTTTATAATCCCTCTATGATAAAATTTGTAATAAGTCAAAAAAGAATAAAATGAGCCAAATCCAGAATTTTTTAAATCTAAATATGTGATGGTTTTCCTCTTAGCCACTTTATTTATTTTTTTGAATAAATGACTTTAAAGCTACTATTGGCCAAGCAGATCTTAAAATTTTTTTCTTGTGCTTTCCTGCGCTTCAAAAAAAAAAAAAAAATGGTGTTTGGGACCAATATTCATCTTGTAAACCTTAAAATGTATTAACCCAAAGAAAAGATGCTTAGAAATTGGAGGGAGGGCCAGCCAGTCCGTGGGTGTTAGGAGAATGTTCTTATGGAAAACCCTCCTGGGTCTATCACATTGACTCAAGGTTACACCGATCCTTATGACTCTATGCAGATAAGATTTTAAAAGCTGAAAACCTCAAACTGTCAAGTGTTACATGAACCAAAGAGGTGGCATATCGGCTCCCAAAACTACTGTGTGACCCAAAGGACAAATAATTTGTAAAAGGACAGCTTGGTCCTACTGCCTCTCGTAAGGTGTCTGAAATTAGTAGCTGCCTGTGGAACAAACTCCCCCTACCTGAAGAGCTGAGACGCTGCCGGGCGTGTGATAGCCAGAGACTCGATCCTGTGCAGTATGAAACCACTAGGGCAAAATTCAAATCTTTCAGGAATTCCTGAACTTAGGGGTACGGAGCACAGTTGCGCACGCGAAGGGCGGATACGCAGTTTTGCTGAAGCGTGCAAACTTGGGGTCTTTTAAAGCAACCATTTTCAGACAAAACCCCGACGATTCCCGAGCACGTTAAAAATCAACCTCG
>RCUC01132964.1:0-57822 GCA_003697995.1 Taxidea taxus jeffersonii | reverse complement strand
TGTTGGTTGTGATCTCTCCTCTTTCATTCATGATTTTATTTATTTGGGTCCTTTCTCTTTTCTTTTGGATAAGTCTGGCCAGGGGTTTATCAATCTTATTAATTCTTTCAAAGAACCAGCTCCTAGTTTCATTGATTTGTTCTATTGTTTTTTTGGTTTCTATTTCATTGATTTCTGCTTTGATCTTTATTATTTCTCTTCTCCTGCTGGGTTTAGGCTTTCTTTGTTGTTCTTTCTTGAGCTCCTTTAGGTGTAGGGTTAGGTTGTGTATTTGAGACCTTTCCTGTTTCTTGAGATAGGCTTGTATCGCTATATATTTTCCTCTCAGGACTGCCTTTGCTGTGTCCCACAGATTTTGGACCGTTGTGTTTTCATTATCATTTGTTTCCATGGTTTTTTTCAATTCTTCTTTAATTTCCTGGTTGACCCATTCATTCTTTAGAAGGATGCTGTTGAATCTCCATGTATTTGTGCTCTTTCCAAATTTCCTCTTGTGATTGAGTTCTAGCTTCAGAGCATTGTGGTCTGAAAATATGCAGGGAATGATCCCAATCTTTTGATACCTGTTGAGACCTGATTTATGACCCAGGATGTGATCTATTCTGGAGAATGTTCCATGGGCACTAGAGAAGAATGTGTATTCTGTTGCTTTGGGATGGAATGTTCTGAATATATCTGTGATGTCCATCTGGTCCAGTGTGTCATTTAAGACCTTTATTTCCTTGTTGATCTTTTGCTTGGATGATCTGTCCATGTCAGTGAGGGGTGTGTTAAAGTCTCCAACTATTATTGTATTCTTGTCAATGTGTTTCTTTGATTTTGATATTAATTGGTTTATATAGTTGGCTGCTCCCATGTTAGGGGCATAGATATTTAAAATTGTTAGATCTTCTTGTTGGACAGACCCTTTGAGTATGATATAGTGTCCTTCCTCATCTCTTATTATAGTCTTTGGCTTAAAATCTAATTGATCTGATATAAGGATTGCCACCCCAGCTTTCTTCTGATGTCCATTAGCATGGTAAATTGTTTTCCACCCCCTCACTTTCAATCTGGAGGTGTCTTCAGGTCTAAAATGAGTTTCTCGTAGGCAGCATATGGATGGGTTTTGTTTTTTTATCCATTCTGAAACCCTGTGTCTTTTGATTGGGGCATTTAGCCCATTTACGTTCAGGGTAACTATTGAGAGATATGAATTTAGTGCCATTGTATTGCCTGTAAGGTGACTGTTACTGTATATTGTCTCTGTTCCTTTCTGATAATACTTTTAGGGTCTCTCTTTGCTTAGAGGATCCCTTTCAATATTTCCTGTAGAACTGGTTTGGTGTTTACAAATTCTTTCAGTTTTTGTTTGTCCTGGAAGCTTTTTATCTCTCCTTCTATTTTCAATGATGACCTAGCTGGATAAAGTATTCTTGGCTGCATGTTTTTCTCGTTTAGTGCTCTGAATATATCATGCCAGTTCTTTCTGGCCTGCCAGGTCTCTGTGGATAAGTCTGCTGCCCATCTAATATTTTTACCATTGTATGTTACAGACTTCTTGTCCCGTGCTGCTTTCAGGATTTTCTCTTTGTCGCTAAGACTTGTAAATTTTACTATTAGATGGCGGGGCGTGGACGGATTCCTATTGACTTTGAGGGGTGTTCTCTGCACCTCCTGGATTTTGGTGCTTGTTCCCCTTGCTATATTAGGGAAATTCTCTACAATAATCCTCTCCAGTATACCTTCTTCTCCTATTTCTCTTTCTTCTTCTTCTGGAATCCCAATTATTCTAATGTTGTTCCGTCTTATGGCATCACTTATCTCTCGAATTCTCCCCTCGTGGTCCAGTAGTTGTTTGTCTCTCTTTTGCTCAGCTTCTTTATTCTCTGTCATTTGGTCTTCTATATCACTAATTCTTTCTTCTGCCTCATTTATCCTAGCAGTAAGAGCCTCCATTTTTGATTGCACCTCATTAATAGCTTTTTTTATTTCAACTTGATTAGATTTTAGTTCTTTTATTTCTCCAGAAAGGACTTTTATTTCTCCTGACAGGGTTTCTCTAATATCTTCCATGCCTTTTTCGAGACTGGCTAGAACCTTGAGCATCATCGTCCTGAATTCCAGATCTGACATATTACCAATGTCTGTATTGATTAGGTCCCTAGCCTTCGGTCCTGCCTCCTGTTCTTTTTTTTTTTGTGGTGAGTTTTCCCGCCTTGTCATTTTATGCAGATAAGAATCCGCTGTTCTCCTTGTTAAGTGAACTTGGTCTTGGCTGGATTTCTTTGATCTTCTGGGGGAGGGGCCTGTTGTAGTGATTCTCAGGTGTCTCTGCCCCAGGCGGAATTGCACTGCCCTTACCAGGGGCCGGGCTAAGTCATCCTCTTAGGTTCGCTTTCGGGAGCTTTTGTTCCCTGAACGCTTTCCGTAGAGTTCCGGAGGACGAGAATGACAATGGCGGCCTCTCAATCTCCGGTTCAGAGGAGCCGAGAGCTAGGGGCCCCAGTCTTCAGTGCGCCTTCAGAGAAAAGCATTTAATCACTCCCGTCTCTCCAGCCTCCATTTGCGCTCGGAGAAAATCGTGCGTCATCAGTCCCATCTCACTGGCTTCTGGGAGCTCCGAGCTCACCCAGCCTGTGACCAAGCATCTCTGTCTCTGGCAGAGTCCCACCTGGAGTCTCCGAACCCCGTAGATCCCTGAGCTCTCCCGGGTCGGAGTCTCCCCAGATCTTGTGGGGACCCCTCACACAGAGCACCAGCCCATGCCACAGACCACGGCTCTAGGAAACCTTGGCTCTGTCTCTGCAGCCGGTTTCCCTGCTCTAATATGTGAGCTCTGTGACACTCAGATACCCCCAATCCTTCTGTGACCCTGTGGGACCTGAGTCCACGCTGTCCCCGCGAGGTTTTCACCCCAGTTTAGCCTCTGGAGTGATGTCCCTCCCTGGAGCAGACTTTTAAAAGTCCTGATTTTGTGCTCTGCTGCTTGCCAGGAGCTGGACCCTCCCCCTGGGGTCTATCTTCCCGTCACGTTGGATTCACTTCTCCGCTGGTCCTACCTTTTAGAAAGTGGTCGATTTTGTTTCTAGAATTGTTGTTTTTCTTCTCTTCAATCTCCTGTTGGATTCGTAGGTGTTCGGAATGGTTTGATAGGCGATCTAGCTGATCTCCTGCTGCCTGATGTCGTCTCAGCCCGCTACTTCTCCGCCATCTTGACTCCTCCTCCAATTTTACTCATTTTTAATTAATTTACATTTACCTAACCATGTGTGGCTCATGGCTGCCATGTTGGGTAATGCAGCTACAGAAGATGCCGGTGTGGTAATGGGAGTGTGAAGAGAATCTGTGGGTGCACTGAGGTGAGGGGAGATTTCCTAGCCTGGGAGGGAGAAAGGGCACTTGGAGGCAGAGGGTCAAAAGCAGTCCTGGTGTATCTTGGTTCATTTTAGATCGGCCCCTAAATTTGGAATGACACAGAGAAGACTCAGGGACCAGTCTTTTGGGAGGTTTAAAGTCCATCATATTCCTTCCACCTGCCTTGTCTCTGGCTTCCAGCCCACCCTTACTCAGAGTTGAAGTCATCTTTGCTTTGCATTGTACAAGCTTCCTAATCCTGTATTCTTCTTCTGCCGAATTCCTTTTCATCCTTTAAGAGAACAATCAAAGCCCATCCGGAGATTCCTGGCCAATGGCACTTCTATGGGGCTCCCTTCTCCCACTGGGCCTTCTTGAACCCTATCTGGGAAGGACGGAGCAGGCCCAAGAAGGCCTGGGGTCAGTGTTCTGCAGACCTGGGCTGGAATCCCAGTTTAGCTTTGTAACCTTGGCCAAGTATTCAAACTTCTCTAAACTTCTGCTTCTATATCTATTCTACGGAGGTAAAAAGAAAAAGAAAGCATATGCTCCCAAGGTGATTGTGATGTAAATGACTGTCTACATGTAATTCTCTGGGCACAGTGCCAGGTAGGCTGTGAGCCCTCAAAAAATATTTGTTATTGGTACTATGTTTTTATCAGTATATTCTTGATATTGCTATATCGTTAATGCCTAATTGCAAAGCTATGTGGTATAACCACCCCCCCCCCAAAATCTTTTCATGACTCCTTTCTATGCAACAAAGTGCCTGGCCCCATGTAGCTGTTTCGAGAACATTTACTGAATGCATGCATAAACTAATAAGCAAATGAGCACGTGGACACATGGATGGTGAGGAGGATAAATGCCTGACTGGCCCATGGACATGTCCAGTGACAATAGTGATTTCCCTCGAGGCCAAGAGCATTTGAATGTGACTGTCACTTGAGGAGGTGGCCTCAGGCTTACTCTTCTTCATTCTAAAGCCCTACACTAAATGCCCTCCCCTCACCTATGACCTGATGAGAAGGAGTTCCAAGAATAAATACTTTTTCATTCTAGAGAATAAGATAATGTCAGGGGGAAGAAATGACAGAATGATTTTAAAGGAACATAACTCCACAATCCACAGAGCTACCGTTGCTGGAGTACTTCCTTCTAGGATTTTTCTGTGTATATTTTTTAGTAATCTGTGATTACAATGTATTTTTAATGTTGGCTCCATGTTTTTAAAATTAAAAAAAAAAATCTGACACACAACACCGGTTGGCAACTATCTGAAGCACTTTGGAGCCATCACACACTGCTAGGAAAAGTAGAAGTTGGTACAATTGCATAGAAAATTGCTTGGTGGTCTCTCTAAGAGCTGGGTAAATGCATCTCCAATGGTCCAGCAAAGCTACTTCTCGGTACGTACCCAACAGAAATGTGTACATATGATCACTGAAAGAAGCCTTTTCAAGAATAATCATAGCCATACCTATCCATAATGGATAAAATTGGAAACACCCCAAAAGCTCATCAGCAGTGGAATGAACAAGTAAGAAGTATAGTGACACAACGAAATGGGGATCAGGAAACTACAAGTCTGCACAACAATGTGGATGAAGGCTACAAACAAAACAAGAAAGAAAAGGACAAACAAATAAAGAAACTACTACTCCATTTATTGAGTTTAAAGACAGGCAAAACTGAGTGAAAGCCTTAGAAGGCATTACCCTGGCAGGGGAGCAGTAATGATGGGAATGGGTTACAGGCAGGGCTTCTGGAGCGCTAGGATTTCTTTTTTTCCATCCAGGTACATGTTGTATGGGTGTGTTCATTTTGTGAAAATTCAGTGAACTATATGCTTATGATTTGTGCACTCTTCTGTGTATTTGTTATACTTCGATAAAGCTTACTTTGAAAAATCTGCCGTAGTATTTTTTTGTCAACTCCTTTTGTAAATTCATGTTAGTGGCTGCAAAATGTTCCATCTAGTGGATGTACTGCAATTTCTCTCTTCTCCAGATTGTCACCCTGTTTGGTAATGCTTTGAGGACGATCTTTGTATGTGCTTGGAAATGCGGGTTAAGGCTTATGTCCTCAGGATCGATCCCAGTAAGTGAAAGGAGAGGGGTTTGAGGCTCTTGCTGCTATTCTACATCGCACACAGAGGGCAGCTTTGGTTGTCAATCTCATTGCTGGTTGATTTGTTTGCATGAAATACGTTCACACTGTCAGGGCTCTGAGCAATTTGGACTTTCGAAGTATTGGCTGGGCATGAAGATTTGATCATATCCCCACTAACTGTGGGCTCTCTCAGAGAAAAAAGAAATTTTTTTTCAAGGAAAAATGTTCTAAGTGAGAATTCATGGTTCTCACTTTGAATTCTGTTTCCTCGGGGATGGCTTTTCCAGCATCCAGCAAGAAGGCGACTATTCTCCGGGACCCAATTTCCCAACCCAAGGAAAAGCCAAACGCAGCTTGCTACGTGCACAGGGTGCTGAGAAGCAGAGATTCCCGCGCAGAACACGGGCAATTTCATGCACAGAATGGGTATTTTGCTCCGTTTGCTGAGCTGAAATCAAGGTGCACGCCGGAGACCTGACAGCTCTTTGCTCCAGCAGCACAAACGTGCCGTTACAAGACTTGAGAACTGTTTTGAAAGATCTGCTTAGTTTTCCAAAAAGAATTGTCAGCTCCCAGCTAGTGGGAGGCTGGCTGCTGAGGTGGGGAAGTAACCAAAAAGATAAGTAAGCATCCAAATCCAAATCCACTCTTCATGTTAATGCCAGGCAGATCCAGGCGCGTGGGGCCAGAGATACACCGTGGCTGCAATTATCGGAGAGCCAATCTGACAAGGCGAGGCTTAAAACCAGAAATAGCAGGAACTGATTTGAGACACTCCCTCTCACATCCCACTCACCCTAAGATGAGTGTGGGACCCTAATGATTGGTGCTGGAGGACTGAGACAGATGTCTCAATCATTCTTCTAAACGGAGAGAAAATCTGAGCAAAAATCTTTGGGATTCTCGAGGCAACTGGATTTCACTTCCGGTCTTAGGGAGGAGACGAAGATTCTTTCTGAGCACCTCTGAGGTTTTTCAAGAGGTGAAAGAGGGGGAACTTCTCTTGGAGTGACTTTGCTAGGTAAATGTGGTTAATGTCTGACCTGCATAGCACATCCATGGCCATGGACTAAATGGACATGCTAAAATATGTTTTTGTTATTGTTACCAATCAGTTCTTACTGTGAAGAAGATGGTAGGTAGAGCAAACTCTCAAAAGAGCTGATTCAAAAGACAGAGCTAGTGATCTGGCTATTGCCTGGGTGGTCTAGCTAGATAAAAGGCAGGGGTCTGCAGGAGGCATGCTGGAGTCTGGGGTGGGGGTGTGTAGCAGGGGAAGGAGTCCGGGGGACACAGAGGGTGGTGTGACGATCCCTTTCCTGGAGGAGATCTTCAGGGTTTGGTGAAACTTCCTATCTCTTTCCCCCATGTGTGGAAATGACACATCATTCAACATCTCTCAGTGGTTTCTTCCATAAGCCAAGTTAAATGTTGGCATTTAATCTCATTTAAATCAATTTACAAAAAGCAAGTGTACAAAAATATACATGTAAATAGAATGTAAGTGCATTTTTGCATCTGCAGTAACTAAAGCTAGCAGGACACAAGCTATAGGCCCATCAGCGGGGGATAGAGGACCAGGTGCTGGCGCTTCCACGTGACACGGCTGCTGAGGCCATCAGAAAGAATGAAGGAGTCTCTCATACTCTAACAAAAGACGACCCCCATGATCTGTTACTGAGGGCGACAGGCAAGTGCCAGACCTGGATCACACAGACATGCTAAAAATCTCTCCTGCAAAGGAGGGCAGAAACTTTCTCTTTTACACATTTAGTGCTACCTTCATTTTTTAAAAAATCAAGTCAATAATATTTTTCCAATGAAAGAAAAAATATAATGAAAGTTACCTCTTGGATTGTTGTGAGGATTTTATTTTTCTAATATGAAAGTAGCTATTTTGGTGAGAAATTTAGGATGGATACTTTTGTATTAATCTGTGGCCCTAAACTCCCAGGGGAGGAGGTGCTGATTCCTCTTCAGAAGCAGGGCTTTTGTTTGCTTTCTGTGGGTCTACCAATGTATGGACAATTACAGTTAAGATTATCCTTTTCCTACATTTCCTCACAGAGAGAGAATTTGCAGCTCTGCCTAGAAGGCCCAGAGGGGTCTTGCCCAAGATCATATTACTGGACGCAGCAGAACCAATCCTCCAGCTAATACTGTCTGACCTTAAATTCCAAGACTGGCAATTGCCCAGAGTTAGTCCCATCCATTTATATCTCTAAAATAGAGGTTATAGAATCTTAGTCTGATTTGTTAGAAAAACTGGTAACTGTTCATTTTGTCTTAAGAGTGCAAGTTGGAAAATCATACTTTGTGATTTTAAACTGCTCCCTAGGTGTTCAACTTTGTAAAAGTTGTTTAACATCTCTGTGCTTCAGTTTTCTCAACTATAAAATAGGGATAACAATCATGTTCACCACTCAGTGTTATTGTGGAATTAAATGAACTAATATTTGCGACATGATAGAGGCAGTTTCTGGTATATGGTAAGAACCTAATAAATGCTAACTGTGTTTATTAATAATAAGCCCATTTTATAACCTTTGGCAAATCAGATACCTCAGTTTTCTCATCTACAAAATGGGGGTGGTGACACTAATTTCTTTTTCTTTTTAAGATTTTATTCATTTGAGAGAGAGAGAGATTGAGAGAAAACACAAGCAGCAGGGAGGGGCAGAGGAAGAGGGAGAGGGAGACCCAGACTCCCCACTCAGCAGGGAGTGGGATACGGGGCTCCATCCCAGGACTCTGAGATCATGACCTGAGCCAAAGGCAGATGCTAAACCGACCAAGACACCCAGGCACCCCAGTAATACCAATTTCTCAGAGTTCTCGTGATAATCAAATGAGATGATATACATAAAGTGCTTGGCATCAGTTAGAAGCTTAAAACATGTCAGGTGATTTTCCGCTCTGATTTTACTTAGTGGATGACCCTCATCATGGAGAAGTAATGACACTTCTGTGAACTAGTTGTTGGCATTTATGAGGAAAGGATGCTCACATTGGCTAAGGGTGACCCGGAGAATTATTTATGAGTCTGATAAACAGAGCAGCAAAGTAAAAGGCCCAACATTCCTATAGCCAAATAGTCCTGTGCCCTGAAGCATAGAGGATGAAGTGGAATAGGGCATTCAGAGAGCATTCTGGAAGCCCCTGGGAGACCATGAGGGCAGAGAGATGGGGGGAGGCAAGTCAGCATTTCACAGCCTGAAGAAAAGTCCTCCCAGACCAGGAGGGAGAAACTTTGCTAATCCAACATACAACCACACAGAAAATCCAGGCACGTTTATTGTAGGAGGATGGCCTTCTTGGGTAAGAAATACAGAAGGGAAACTCAAAAGTCCCTTAACCATAACTGTAAAAAGTTGAGCTTTCGGCATGTACTTCCCCGTGCGTTTTATATCTCAGGGAAGGAAATAATACGGTATATGTTAAAGGATACAAATTTATTCAACTCCTAAGTAAAAATACAATCTGGGGTGATTGTTTCCCATTTAAACCATATTTTCATTGACTGGTGTAAGTAAAAACAGTGATATTTTGATATTTCTAGAATTCTTGATTTCATTGTTCTGTGATGTTTCACTTTTCGGCCTCCACCCGTCTGGCATTTTTTGACGTACCGTATTTTAGGGGACATACATTTAGCCATGCTGAACTATATTTTTTCTTCTTGGAAAGGCAATATAGCATAGATAGCATACAGCGGTTACGCGTGTAGGGCTAGCGCTGTCCTTAGCTGAGTTTGATCCCTGGCCTGATCATGTACTAGCTGCGTGACCCTGGACAGGTTGTTTGCCCTCTCTGTGCTTTTTTCTCACCTGGAAAATGAAGATAATAATAGTATATCCCTCCTGGGTTTATTGTGAGGATCAAGTAGGATAATGTCTGAAATGTGCCCAGCATACTACTTGATATACTGCATCTGCTCAAGATGCGATAATTACTATTTTTGTCATTGTGATTTGATCATTATTATATGACCCTAACAATCCTCTTGTGATGAAGTGGGGGGGTGGGTATCTTACCTGTGATATCAGCTCTGCAATTAATTTGGCTATTTCTTGGCCGCCTGGTTATGGGTCTTAGTGAGATGTTGTTACTCTTTTAGCTCCCCATCTGTGAAATAGAGATGATAACACCTTGCAAGCGTCTCAAGGGGATTAAATGAGATCATGTCTGTGGAATGCCTGGCCCAGAGTAAGTACTCAGCAAATGATAGTGTCGTTATGGCTTCTTTCTAAGATACTCAGCATTTTACTCCCAGGTAAGAACATCCAATTTAGAAGTGCTTTTATTTTAGTTTGTTTTTATTTACTTTATAACTAGTGAATTCAAAAAACTTGATTGCTTCAATACTGCCAAAAGCATGTTGGGTGATCAAGATAAATTCTGAAGCAAACGTACGTCCTGATGCCTTCCTCTATAACGCATGTCTGCAGGTACTTAAAGTTTTTATTATTTAAAATCGTATTTGCCTCATTTTACTTATAAGCTCAAATTTGTCTCTAGTATAGCTACTTGAAAGTAAGAAAATAAACACACACACACACACACACACAAGCAAGCCTTTAGTATACCTGTTTCTCACTGCTAAAACTGCAGCATTCAACTGTGCTTTCTATATATATTAGATGCACAATGAAAGTTTGTTTGTTGAATAAACAAAATAACCTATGAAAATCCCTTGTATTATATCAAGTTTCTGTCTCTCCACTTTTCTGGCCTTCATAGCTCCATGTTATTGAGGAGTGGTGAATTTCTTGCTACTGCCTGGAGGGGACGCAAGTGGAGCCAACAAGTGTGTTTTATCTCCACCAAGGGCATGAGGCCCACAGTCCACAATTGGGGGACCTAGTGATAGCCCTGTTGTGTGACCTTGGGCAAGTCACATTCCCTCTCTGAACTTCTGCCTCCTTGTCTGAAAAATGAAGGACTGGATTCAATGACCTCCTTGTACCTCCTCCTTTTTCTGCTGATGGAGAATAGGCTCCTTGACATGATGGGGACTCTGAGGTAGCCTTCATTTTGGAATTTGGGGATGCTGGGAGGGTCAGACTGACCTATGTATGAAATCTGCTTTTGCAATTAATTACCAGTTGTGCAAATGCAGACAAACTTCCTAACCTTTTCAAGCCTCAGTTGTCCTCATCTGTAGAACAGGAATAATCAGACTGATTATTCCAAGAGCTGTTGCTCGGATGAAAGGAGACAGCGACCCTCAGGGACTTAGCTCAGGACCTGGCATGGACGGAGCACTCGATAAATGGGGCCCATCATTATGTGTGTCTGCTTCTCTCCTGGCCAGATCCTTCTGTATTGAAGCTAACAGTCCCAGTTCTTTTCTTCAATCCTCTCCTGGGCTAATTAAGAGCAACCTCCAGGAGGGACAATGCTGATGAAGCCAATAATATGAATTCGGTGTTTTTGGAATGTGCAATTAGGTCACTCGCTGCACACTGGCCCTTCTTCCCGTGCTGCGGAGATAGGGCATTTGATACCGGCCTGAAGATCGGTTCCTTCCTCTCTCAAAACTGCTTTTATTGATCCCCTGGTTCTAATGGGGGCAGGGGAGGAAGGAGCAGTGGGGAAATGTTAGCAAAGGAGGCGGCTGGGTCCACTTGTCTTTGCCCATAGAAGCAGTGGCTGCAAAAAAGATGGGAGGGAATCCAGGATTAACTGGAGCTTCTGGCATTTTGATCCCTCTCTTCCCATCAGTCCTAGCAGGTAGCCATTGTTTATTTTCCTCTTATCTTCCTTGATCAGAGGTCAGGCCTGTTTGCAGGGCAAAGATTAGAGAAGTGGCAGATAAGTGGCTGATATCGTGGTAATAAATGAATATGAGCTTCAGACCTGGTATAATTAAAAATGTATAAACTCACATTGTATTCTCCCTTAAAAGTTTACAATCATCCATTGGAATCCTTTTTGAACTGCCATCCAACTTGCTTTTTAGTCATCTTTGCTGATAAGAAAAGGGAAGGAAACTTGGGATCCGTGCGGAAATCCAACCTCCTATTTCAGGGAGGGCAGCCTGTAAAGCTTTCCTTGGCATCTGCAGGGCCACCAGGAAGAAGAAGACAGCAAAGTCAACTTCATATCTACCTCTGCAGTTACCAAGCTGTGAGTCAGGGTCCTGCTAACTCCAGCATCGCAGGCCTCATGCAGGAAGTAGGTTAAACCCACTAAACAAGCCCCGGCAGCTTCAGACGGGGAGTTATCGGTGCCCGGGCCAGGCTGCCATCAGTGCTGCGGAACCAGCATTTGCCCCGGTGCCAGAGGAAGTTGGGCTCAGCTTGGGACTTTCAGCACACTGGCCTGCAAATGCCACCACTGTGTGCTCTTTGGGGTCTGAACTCTGCCACATAAGAAGATATGCTGAGTGTGGCCAGGTCTTGCCCAAACTGAAGGACAGTCAGAGTTCCAGCAAAGGGAAAGCTTCTAATTCCAGGGGTAGGGCAGGGGTGGGTAGAGAGTTAAGACAGTGCTACCCTGAATGCGCTGTTGAGCTCAATCTTTGTGGCAGTGCTGTGACCAAGATTATGGGGTCATTTTCCGGACGAAGAACAAATGGAGTCATTTTGCAGATGCAGGAACTGAGGCTCCTGGAAGGGTCTGGCTCTAGGTGTTGCTCACAAACGGAGGAGCCCAGCCCTGCTCTGGTTTCTGCTCAGCCCCCACCGCCGCTCCCCTTGCAGCAGTGAAGCAGGAGCAAGTGGGCTAGGGCTGCTGCCGGGGCTGTCTGATCTGAGCCAGCTGAACAACTCTCCTCATGGCAGAGTTTCCCAAGGAGATGACAATCTTGGGCCGTGGCTCTGGCCTCATAAGGAAATCCCCTGCCTCGCCTTTCCAAGAAATGATATTGGAAAGAGTGATAAAGTAGTTTCTTCCTGGTGGTAAGAGTGCTCGGCACCGAAGTGGTTACCAACCATTTTGTTCAACCAGACTATTTACAAGTAGTAACAGAGTATCTGTTTCCTGTCATCTCCATCATATATCTTAAGGCAGAGAGATTGGAAGCCCATTACGGTCTGATATCTAATCAATACACACCGTATTCCTACAGCAGGAAGTAAAAGAATAGGCCCTTGGGAACCAGAGTTCAAATTACTCTACTGTCGATTCCAGATAGCAGCTAATGATAGGCTGTGTTGGGGATGGGGGATGGGCAGGGTGGGAGAGAAGAAGCCATAGTTCAACGGGATAGTTAATTCGAAGATCACATATGCATTCACATTTGCCTCATTTTAAAACTATATGTAGTCCCTCAGAAGAAGGAACGACAGGCATATTGGTGTCATGTGCTTCCTTTCTGGCTTTAAAAGCATTTGCTTTCCTTTGTGCAGTGCTAAAATATATTTTAGACATACCCAGGCATTGCACATAAGTTAGATATGTTTGGGTATCAAATAATACATCTGGCTACCCGTTCCTATTACACTAAAGGAAGGCTAATAGAAGTTAAACATACATACATATTTTAACTTTATACATACCTATATATATATATATAATTTACATATGTAAATGTATATATATTTTTAATTTAATGAGTATTTACGGAGTGCCTCTGCTTCTATGTGCACAGCGCATGCAACTTCCAACAAGTTCTCCACCGTGCTGACTTCATGGGCTTCCTCATCATGTGGAAGATGTCACTGCTTGGTCAGTGTTCAAGGTAGGTAAGCATGACCACAAAGTGTAGAGGGAGTTGTCATTTAGTGATGGGAAAGAGGGTTGGAGTCACTGAGTTCTGCCTCTCCCACCTACTAGCTTTGTGACCCTTTGGAAGTTGCATAAACTCTCTGAGCTTCCAATAATCCACTTGTAAAATGGAAATACTCTTACTCATCTCCCGGGTTATTGTAAGGATAAAATAAAGTGAGAACGTGAATGTTTTCATCTCAGCACAGAGCCTAGAGTCATTCCACAAAAAAAGGCCAGCTGCCTTTCGATTTCTTGAAGCCAGGGAGCACCCACATGCTGTGCTAGCCTTTGTGAGACCCTGAAAAGGAATCTGGTTATGAGGCTGCGCGTGTCAGGTCACAAACCCCTTCCCTACTCTGTGCGGCTGGGGCTGGGCGCGGGGCAGTTCCTCCTGAAGCTGGTTCCACGCTGGGACTTGCCCATAGGGGGCGCTAGAGGCGGCCTGCGGTGCAAGAGCAGGAGAAGGGGTCTGCTACCTTCTCTTGGTTGGCTGTTTCCTGCAGCCTCGCTCCACCTTGGCAGTGGGACTTCACCCCTGCAGCCACTCTTGGCTCTGGCATTTTGAGAACTCCCCCAATCCCACAAGCAGCCTCACTGAGCCCCTTTGGAGGGATGGACACCGAGAGACTCCGGGCGCTCGGCTCCGAGGATCCCTCGCCTGAGCTACATTTGGGAATCAGCCGCTCCTCCACCAGGCCACACATCCCCGACATCCACCATTTGTTCCCCAGCCCTGGGTGTGATAGCCACCTCCCGCGGGCCTTACTGCTGTGTGACCTCAGCGTGCCTGTTTCCGCCTGTTGAGTTTTCCAGTGCCCGTGCTACCGAGCTGTTTCTTCAGCTGAAACAGTGCGGTTTGTGTTTTCCTGACTGGACCTCTACTGATTCAAGGGGTAAGGGCCAAAGGTGGTCATTTCCTTTTAAAGGAACTTCATGGTTTCTCTTACTCAGTCTGAGAGCAGCTTGCTTCTTCCCCCAAGGACTTCAACACAAAAGAAAACACACGCACACACACCGCCAACATGTCTGTCTCAGGCCCTCGGTCTTCTAACCACAGGCTTTCAAACTCAGATTAGAAACTTCGCCCTTTCAACAAATCCAAACTCCTAGTTAGAGTAACTGGCAAAACAAAATTTCTGTGCATAATTGCGGGCTCAGGTCAGGGACCTTTCTATTAGAAATTCCAAGTCTTAGCTCTGCTGCCCCAGAATGCCTTGTTACAGTAAAACAGTATGAAAATAATGAAGACTAGATTCGAACTCACAACTATTCCTTCCTGTATGGGAGCTTTTGCACTGTCTTAAAAATAGAACAAAATGCCTTAACACATAGGAGAGAGCCTGGTGCCTCGCACGCACCAAAGTATGAAACTTCATGTAGCCCTATTAAAACCTCAGGGTGCTGGGTATTGTGTTTCTTTACTTAATTCCTTCAATTTAGCCAAGATAGGATTGGGACTGAGAGCCTTTGGGCTTATTGTCAGCGCTTCCGCACCATGACATTTAGGACTCCTGCGTGACTTGAATGGCATGATCGCTCATTGAAGAGTCAGTGTGTTTATTTCCATATCCATGCCGCTCCCCCACAGGCAGGCTCAGCACCTAACCTTCCCAGGCCATCTGCAATGCCCTCATCTCCCTCTCTACCTTACTCTGTGTTGTGCATTTCCCCTAGAATGCCTTTCCCTCCCCTGTGCTTATCCATACTCACCCATCCATTAAGACCCAAAGGTCACCCTTTAACTGGAATCTTGCAGGCTTTGACTTTAAGTTAAAATCAATCATATGCTGTCTTGTTTCAGTCTCAAATGATTCCAGGTTTATATACAAGTCTTCCCTACTCTCTAGGAACCCAGTCCCATTAAGGAAAGGGTCTATGCCTGACATTCTCTTTTGTCCTAAAAAAGCTGAGCACAACATTTCTATCTATGGAGGATTTCTTTGTTCTAATTTATGTGAAAATGTTCTTTCAGAAGTAAGAAGTGGAATACAGAAAATTGAAAAGGCAATCTCTAGACGAAATCACTTTTAAATTCTGAGAGTCCAAATCCTACTGTTTCCTTCTTTGTTTTGGCTGCCAGTAAGCTCCCAGAGAAGTTCTGTGCTCAGTTTCCAAAGAAATCCCCAGTCTAAACCTTAGCAGGTTTGCTACTAAAATTATAGTGCCTCCTTTCTTTTCCACGCCCACCATTCTCCACTCAACCCATATATTGTGCACTCATTTCATTTCCTGTATCTTGAACTTTACCTCCATTTGACACTTTTATTATTTTATTGTATCTATATTTATTATAAGCCTAATTATGTTTTGAAAATGAGGGAAATATGAGGGGGAAATGCCAAGCCCAGGATAGGGTATATAAGATAATCTGCATGTGCATGTTAATTCATGTACGTAAAACTTTTGTGTAGATAAGACCTTTCTACTCTAGCATTACTTCTTCAGTGTATAACTACTTAAGTATTTTTAAAATAAAGGTTATTTTTTTCAACATAAAATCAATTTCTCAATTTCTATTAAATAGGAAAATCCAAGAAAAAGTGAGAAGAAAGAAAAAAAACATGTTGTATAGTCTTACCATCTAAAGACAACCACAGTTAGGACCCAGAATATATTTTCAAGCTATTCTTGTATAGATGGCACAAAGAAGGTAATGTAATGTGCAGATGTATATATATTCTGATTATCACTATTAAAACATACATTCTCATATTTTTGCAAAACATTCACAATTTATCATTAAATCATTACTTGTCAGAAAATACCAGAATAAAATGTAACTCCAGATTTCCATTTCTGACTAATGTTAATTAACAAAGATCAGATTTATCCTCTTAAACAATTAGAAATATGTGTGTAAGCATGTGTCTGTGTGTGTATGTCTATGACAGCTTTTAGACATTGGACAACAGGCACTATAGGACTATGATTCTTGAAAAAAAGTAAATGGATAAGGTAAACTCTATGATTTTAATAAGTTACAGACAAGTCAGTTACCAGGATAGAACACAGAGAATAATATCCTAACAGACCCAACTCAGTCCTGCTGATTAAGGAGATAGAAGTCAGAGTTCAGGAAACCCTAGGTAACTAGGATTTGTGGGACAGAGTAAGATGACAAGAGAGATGCACAGAGAAAGAACTTGAAATCTGCATCAGGATGCCCTGGAGTCTTTGGCTGAGTATTAATTTGTACATAAGTGAGAGCAAGTTACCCATGAGAGTAGTAGGCAGAAAAATTCCTGGAGCTCACATAGAACCGAGAATAGTTTGTCTTCCCACTAGCCAGAGAGAAAAGATCATAATAAAATACAGGATATTAAGTAGAATCCTCAGAAGGCTATTGCCTTAGTAGTAGGGCTAATTTAGACTAAATGCTAATCATCATACAAAGCTTAAAAGTAAGCCTCAAAAGGATCCAACTAATTCTAAATAACTGAGAGTCAAAAATATAACAAAATCCAGCAATCAACAGAATATTACAATACTTTACATTCAATTGAAATTGTCTAGACATACAAAAAAGCTGAAAATATGACCAAAAATCAGGAGAAAAAAAATCAGTCAATAGAATCAGAACTAGAAATAACAGTTATTCTAAGACACTTCTAGATATATCCCACATGTTCAAGAAGGTAAGGGGAAATAAGAGCATGATGAGTAGGGAAATGAAATATATTTTTGTGAGACCTAAATGGAAGTTGTAGACATGAAAAAATACAATATCTGAAGTGAAAAATACTACATTAAGTAGGACTAGAAGATTAGACACTACAGAAGATACAATCAATGATCTTACAGATAGAATGACAGAAAGTAAATAAAAAAGAAGACAAATGAGAAACAACACTGAGGAAATAAACAGAAGTTCAGTAATGTCTGGTAAAAATAGAAAGTAGTCTAACATACAAGTAATTGGATTCTAAGAAGGAGGTGGAAGAGAAAAAAATTTGATAAAATAAGGTTTGAAAATCCTACAAATCTAATGAAAACTAGAAGCTGACAGACTAAAGGAGCTAAATGAGCCACAAACAGAATAAATCCAAAGAAAACCTCACCAAGCACATCAAAATCAAACTGGTGAAATTCAAAGATAAAAAGAAAATCTTAAGAACATCCAGAAAAATATTACATATTAGATACAGAAGAACAAGGATAAAAATGACAGAAGAGGGGTGCCTGGGTGGCTCAGTGGGTTAAGCCTCTGCCTTCAGCTCAGGTCAGGATCTAAGGGTCCTGGGATCAAGCCCCGCATCCGGCTCTCTGCTTAGCAGGGAGCCTGCACCTCACCCCGGCCCCTGCGCCTGCCTCTCTGCCTACTTGTGATCTCTCTCTCTGTCAAATAAATAAATAAAACCTTTAAAAAAATGACAGAAGAATCCTATTGATAATTATGTAAAATAAAATAGTAGATAATAATTTGGATTTAAACAGATCAATGAAGAGTGATAGAAACAGTAAAAATACAAGTAAACATAAATTACTTTTTTCTTTTGTTTCAAAAATTCCTTAAAATATGATTGACTACTTAAAGCAAAATAAAAATTTGTTGTGGGATTGAGTATCTCTATAAAAGTAAAATATATGACACAAATACAAAAAAAGTTAGGAGGGGGGGAATAGATGTATACTGCTGTAAGGGTCTTCTATTATATATGAAGTAATACATGATTTGGAGCCGGGCTGTAATAACTTACATATATATGTTACATATGTATGTAACTTATATAATTATATAAGCTGAACTATGCACACACACACACACACACACACACACCAATATTTTTTTTAAAAAAGAGCTAGAACAGTAAGTCATAATGGAGATAAAATAACATTTTAAAATACTCAGTCCAAAAGAAGGATGAAAAAGGGAAAAAAGAAGAAAGAACAGAATTACTAAATATAAAACAAATAACAAGATGATAGATTAAAATTCAAACATATCAATTATTACATTAAATATAAATGGTCTAAACACTTCCAGTTAAAGTCAGAGATTGTCATATTGTATCAAAAAACAAGACCAATGTATTAACCAGGGTTCTTCAGAGAAACAGAACCAATGGTGTATATATAGAGAGATTTACTTTAAGGAATTGACTCATGTGATTATGGGGCTGGCAAGTCCAAAATCTTCAGGGCAGGCCAACATTCTGGAGACACAAGGAGAAAATGATGTTGCAATCTGAGTCTGAAGGCAAGGTTGAAGCAGAATTACTTTTCCTCGGGGAGTCTCAGGCTATTAAGGCCTTCAGCTGATTAATTGAGGCTCACTCACATTAGATAAATAAATCTGCTTTACTCATAGTCTACTGATTTAAATGTTAATCTCAACTAAAAATTGCCTTTACTGGGGCACATGGGTGGCTCAGTCAATTAGGCATCTGACTCTATATTTTAGCTCCGGTCATGATCTCAGGGTTGTGAGATAGAGCCCTTTGTTGGGCTCCATGCTCAACAGGTAGTCTGCTTCTCTCCCTCTTCCTCTGCCCCTCCCAGTCCATGCTCTTTTTCTCTCTCTAATAAATAATAAATCTTTTCTAAAAATAAAAAAATAAATAAAAGTTACCTTTAAATAACATCTAGACTAGTATTTGACCAAACAACTTACACCTTAGCCTAGCTTAGATGACATATAAAATTAACCATCATGCTCAATTTGATGCTTCTGTAAGAATCCTGATCTAAACGTGAAAACATAGATAGGTTTAAGTGAAAATATGGTAAAAGATATATCAAGCAAACACCAATCAAAAGAACACAGGAAAGATTATATTAATATCAAAACAAGTAATATTACCAGGCATAAAGAAGGATGTTTCATATGCTCGAGGGGTCAATTCATCAAAAGGACATAATAATCCTAAATGCATGTGTACCTAATAGCTTCAAATCCCATGAAGCAAAATATGATAGGACTGAAATGAGGAACTGACAAAACCACAATTATATTTGGAGACTTCAAGACTCCTCTTTCGGTAAATGATAGAGCTGACAGAAAATCAGTAGGAATGTGGAAGACTCAATGCTATCATCTAGTCTGACTTACTGAACACTCCATCTATTAACAGCATAATATACATTCTTTTTCAGTGCACGTGGAATAGTCAGCAAGATAAATTATATTCTGGACCATAAAACAGAATTCAGTTAATTTACCATAGTTGAAGTAATGTAAAATTATTCTTTGCTACAATGGAATTAAATTACTAATTGATAACAGAAGAGTATATGGAAAAATCCCAAGAAATTTGAAAATTAAACTAAAAACTATTAAATAATTCATTGGCCAAAGAAGAAATCACATGAGAAATTAGATAATATTTTGAAATGAATGAAAATGAAAACACAGATGTCAAGGTCTGTGAGATGCAGCTTAAGCAGCACCTAGAGGGAAAATTATACTATTAAATAATTACATCAGATGAAAAGAAAGGTCTCAAATCATTGATCTTAGCTTCCACCGTAATAAATTAGAAGAAAAGCAAATTAAAGGAAGCTGAAGGAAATAAGAAAAGAGCAATCATCAATGAAAATGGATCAAGAAGCAGGCTCTTAGAAAAGAGCTATGCAGTTGGTAAATCTTCAGACTGAACACACACAAATGTGCACACACATACACAAGGGACAGAAGAGCAGGGAGAAAAAAGACACACATTACTAATACCAACTATTAAAAAAAACAGATCACAATAAATTTTGCAGACATTAAAAGGGCAATGAGGGAATATTATGAACAACTTCATTTCAATACATTTGATTACAGATAAAATTTGCAAATTCCTTAAAAGATACCAAAACAGCTAAGGTTCCTTCAAGATGAAACAGATAACCAATATGGTTTATATCTATTAAAGAAAATTAATTTATAGTTAAGAATATCAAAATCATGAAAGATATAAGGAAAATAGTAATAAACTGAATATTTTGAGAAGATTTTATTTATTTATTTATTTATTTATTTAACAGAGAAAGAGAGAGAGCACAAAAGTGAACAAGCAGGGGGAGCAGCTGGCAGAGGGAGATGGAAAAGCAGGCTTGGGGAGCCAGATGTGCAGTTCAATCCCAGGGCTTTGGGGCCATGACCTGAGCTGAACGCAGACATTTAACCGACAGAGCCACCCAGGTGCCCCGATAAATTGAATTTTATCAAAGTTAAGACTTTGCTATTAAAAAAAGAACTTCTAAGACTGGAAGAAAATGTTTGTAAAACATCTTATAAAAGAATTATATTCAGAATATCAAACTAAGTCTTGCAATTTAAAAATAGAAACCAGGGGCGCCTGGGTGGCTCAGTGGGTTAAACCTCTGCCTTCGGCTCAGGTCACAGTCTCAGGGTCCTGGGATCGAGCCCCGCATCGGGCTCTCTGCTCAGCAGGGAGCCTGCTTTCCCCTCTCTCTCTGCCTGCCTCTGTCCCTACTCGTGATCTCTCTGTCAAGTGAATGAATAAAATCTTTAAAAAAATAAAATAAAATAAAAAAATAAAAATAGAAACCAAACAACTCTGTAAAAAGTTCGCTTCCACAAAGAAGAGAGGCAATTGGCAAATATGCACATAAAAATTTACTCAATATCATGTTACTGCAGAAATGCAAATCAAAACCACAAGAGCTACAACTATATACACACTAGAATGGCTGAAGCTTAAAAGCCAGATTATACCAAATGGTATAATTGGTGAGAATGTGGAGCAGGTGGGGGTCTCCCACATTTCTGGTGGGAATGAGATAAAGATACTTTGGAAAACCATAAAGCAGTTTTTTTTATAATTAAATACACACTTGTCATATCACCCTGGAACTCTAGCTTTCAGTATTTACCAAAGTTAGGTATTTACCAAACAAAAGCTTGTATGCACAAAGATAGTACTCTAATGCTCATAAGAGCTTTATTTATTATAGCCTGTAACTAGGCACAACTCATGATTGTCTACATGAATAGATTGTGATCAATTCAGACAATGGAATATTACTCAGCAATAAAAAAGAACGGATTACTGTTACATTCAATAACATGGTTAGAGCTCCTAAGCATGCTAAGTCAAGGAGGTGGGGCTAAAGACTGCTCACAGTGGGATTCCATTTATATCAATTCCAGACACAGCACAAGTAAAGGCATGGAAAGTAAAGCATGGTTTTCAGGGCCCGGGATAGGAGGAGGGAATTGACTGCAAAGGAGCATGAGGGAGTTTTGGGGGATGCTGGAAAGGCACCATACCTTGATTGTAAAAGTAGTTCTATGCCTTGGATACATTTGTCAAGACTCATTAATTATATTCTCAAAATTGGTGGATTTTTACTGTATGTAAATTTTGCCTCAAGAAAGCTGATTACAAAAATAATAGTTATATTTGACACAGAAATAAATAAAGAAGGAAAACTAAGTCCCATTATCTACTAATATTCAATCATTACAGAATATGTACAATGTACAATTAATGTCTCTATCCCATGCCTAGATACGAATTTTCTAGCAAAAATAGCATATTTTATATATGTGTACACATATATAATGTGCATCTGTACACATAGCCACCCATACATAAAATAACTGATTATCTAATATTTCATCAAGTTTATGGGCCACATTGTATTTAATTGTATCCTAGTTATGGGAAATTTAAGTTGCCTACCAAATTTCTCCATCGTAAAAGATGTGATACACATATTTACACATAAAAGACTTTTTAATATGTCGGGACTTCAATTTATTTTAACATTAGCCACAAAAGACATGGGTCTTTATAGGAGTTTGGATACAATAACCCCTTTTTCTTCCTAGGAAGATAATTGTCCAAACTATGTGGTTGCCTGAACCACAGAACTGATCAGTGATTGACTAGGGAAACAGTTTAGGTTTCCCTCTCATTTATGGGCGGCCTCCTGTCGTCTATAAGAAAATGATACTAGCTAACACTTAAGAAGTATTTGCGTGTGTCAGAAATACTTCTAATTAAATCTCTATTAATTCACTGCGTCAACCTATGAGGTAGGTACTTTCATTTTGTCTGTTTTGTAGATGAGGCAACTGACACAAAGAGGTTAAGTATCTTGTTCCGCGTAACAAAGCTACTGAGTGACACAGCTGGGATTTGGGCCCATTCTAAGAAGCTTCCACCAAACTGCGTCTTGAAACGTGCTAGTAGTTCCACTAAGAAAACTTCCACATGCTGGCATTTTTAGAGGAAAATGATCCTCCTACCAAATTTTTCCTTCTTGTTTTTCTTTCTCTCTCGCTGGGCACTGAAGAAAGTTTTCACGTTACCCAGAAGACTTCGTGACAATGGGCTAAAATATAGCAAGAGCTTAAATAATTAAAAGAATAATGAGCTACAGTCAAAATTTTAAGAAAAAAGAAATGATCAAGCACCAGCATCTAATAAATCCCTTCTGTACTGGATTTTAAAAATGGGCAGCGTTGGAGTGAAGACATAAATCCTTTGTGGGTTGAACACTGACATTTTCCTGCATCGTGACACATCAGGATACAAATAGTGTAAATCCTCTGGTTGGAATCAGTGCCCTGTTTTGTGTGCACAGCTTACTTTTTGAGTTCTGCCCTATGATACACAAAACTTGTTTCAGAGACCTCCTCCCCAGGCAGGATATCTAACCACCTGCTGTGCTTTGAAATGAACAGAGATGTTCTCAAGTGGCTGTGTGTTCATAAATCTTTTTCCCTTACCTCTCTCTCTGGAGCTAACGTCATCCTTCCTGTGGCTTTCCATATTATCTCCCAAATCTCCAGCCCAAGTTCTCCCTGAGATGGTCAGACCTATGCATCTTCTACCTTCTCATATCTCCTGATGGAAGCCTACAATCATCTTAAATTTTATGTAAGTCAAAAAGACCTCTTCATTTCCTTTTTATGCCCCACCCTAGGTCCCTCCTATCATTTCTATCTCCTCTGTGCCACTTTTGCTCAGGCAACAGGGAAAAAAGGAGAGTTGGATCTGACGTTTCCCCTTCCTCACATCCAAACATAAACCCCATTGGCTATGCCTATCTCTATCTTCCTTAGCTTTGATCACCCTCCCCTCTTGCCTGGATCAGTCAGTAGCCAACTGACCGATAGGCCGCATTCATTGTCGGCTCTCTACAAATCCATTCTCCCCTGGCAGCCCAAGTGATCTTTTCAAAACACAAATCTGACCATGCCATTCCAGGGCTGAAACATGTCAATGGACTCCTGTTGTTTGGAGGATAAAGTAAAAATCCATGGCATAGTCTGCATGAGCCTATTTGCTCTGGCTTCTAAGCTGCCTGGTAGCCTCACCTCACTCTTCTCTGCAGCCACAGTGACCCATCTCCGCTTCTGTGGACACACCAAATTCCTTTCTTTTCCAGGGGACATGACAATTTGCCAATCCATACTCATCCTTTTGTGTGCTCAGTTTAAATGCCCTTTCTTCAAAGGAGTTTTCCCCCACCCACCCACATCCAGGCTAAGCGTCTCCATTCTCTCGTGTGTTCCTGTACTCGGCATATTGGCACTGACATACTGGCAATTAAAAAGTCAGTTTCCTACCTTCCTACCGAACGTCTGACTCTGTCAGTAGACTTTAAGGTTCATGGGGGCAGGATCTGTGTCTTACTTGCACATTACTATGTGTCCAGAGCTAACCCAGAGCCTGGCCACACAGAATGGTGGTCAGAAAATGCACACGGAATCAACAAAATCAAAAAAGGCTTTCTCTATGCAGACAGAAGTTAGAAATAGCCCTAAAACTCGTTAACGGTTTCCATGTTGGCACAGAAGTCAGCATGGCCTTGTCAAATCCATGCGAGGACAGGACCTCAGCTCACCGTTATCGGCAGAGTCACCTCCTTCAAAGGTCCTGACAGGCTGCTGGTGACACGCTCCCTATGCCCACCTTGTGCCTGAGGGGGTTGGGCAGGAGTCCTTGAGCCCACCCCTCCTGGAAAAACTTAATCCAGAAAGAAAAAAAAAAATATAAAGAGAAACCAGAACAAGAAGCCTGCCTTTATTACAGCTAAAACTGTTGGCTTAACTTCCCAAAATACCGTTGAATTTTCTTTCTGCATACAGCTGTGTTTATAGAAGGCAATATCATGTATGTAAATAAATTCAGATGCCGCTTGAGTTATTTTAAAACAATCAGTCTAACACTAATCAGCTTACTCAGAGACGTAATCTTACCCTAAAAAAGTGACAAATCAGTACACAGTGTGCAGAGTCAAATACACAGGGAATAAGTAGAATATAAATGTTAGAATGACGCCAGGGTCAGAACGCGGGGCTGGTCCTTCCAGACGCATCAAAGGAACAGCCTTGAGTTTCATCAACCTCATCCCGGCTTCCCGGAGGTAGAAGGTATACATTGACATTATTGGTAATTTTGTTCCCAATTCTCTAGGAAAGTTGTCCCCTTCCTCCCTCCGTGTTTATGCTGTTTCCTTTGCTGGGAATTCGTGGGTCCTTCTTAGCCTTCCAGAAAAACAGACTCTGCTTCAAGGCCCACCCAAATGGCCTCTCTTCTGCAGATTATATTGTTTTGCCTCATACTTATTTTTAGACCACCTCTCATAATATAGATCATTCTGCTAATTCCTAAAAATTATAGTGCATTTACTGTGCACCAGACACTCCCCAACACACCATAGGTGTATTCACTCAGTGAGTCCTAGCCCCGTGAGAGCCGATTACTGTCACCTCATTTGACAGGTGAGGAAACTGAAGCTCACGCAGCTAGTACACGGCGAAGCCAGGGATCCAACACTTCCTTCTCCGCCCATCGCCTCTACCTGTGGACTGCCAAGCACCGTGTTCTGTGTATGCTTCAGTATTTTCAAGAGTCTAAATTCAGACAGAGCGATTTGGTTGGTTGAGAAATGTGGAAATTGAGGCTCGGGAAGACAGGGTAATTGGCTTTTCTTCTATCTTTCAGTTAATAAGGAATGAGGCTGGATCTAAGCTCCCTCTGTCTGCTTTCTTTCTAGCCAAAAATCCTGCAAAGCACTAGTTCAGTTTCCCTCTGGTCATTTGTACAAATAACTCCATGTTGAGGGCAATTGCCAGCACGTGACAGTTGAGCAACAAAGTGGTTGTTTTTGTTTTCATTGTCGTTGTTGTTTAATGGGCACCATGTGTGATGCAAAGAACATCCTAGGGTTTCTCTTGAAGACTCTACAATCTAGCTGAGGACAGATTGATGCCCAGCATCAGCGAGGGAACAAGCGAACGCTAAGCCTTTTGTGCTTCATAACCCAATATGGCCTTTGGAATAGGGAGACAGGAGGGCTTGAGGAGGCTGGTTGCTCCCTGGTGAGACGAAAAGACTTGGATCGCAATCCCAGCTCTCCTCAGACCAGCTGTGTGACCTTGACCAAGTTTCTACACACCCCTGAGCCTTTGTTCCCTTATTTATAACATGAGAACAACCTTCCCCTTAATGTTCTGCACAGGAGTAAACGGGGTGAGGGAATGCCTGGTACTCAGTGGACACAAATCAGTGCCAGTCCCTCCTTTTCTCTCATGAAACTTCACTGCTGCCAAGCCTAAGGGATGAAATAGGGCGTTCACCGTTTCTCACATGTGTTCCCTGTGTGTCTGGCAGGAAGCCCACCACTGCCTGCATGGAAGACTCCAGCATTATCTCCTAGAACCTCTTGAAAGTCACTTCATTTTTTTATAGGACACATTCATCTGTTTTTCCGAATTTTACAACTTGTCAAGGATTCTTCAAAATGAGCCAGCATACAGTACTTAGTACAAATCAGTCTGGGGAATTTTGAAAGCATGGGCTCAGGAGAATGGGAAGAATATTTATCAAAATGATTCTTCTATTACTGTTACTATTATTGCTGCTATTATGATTATTGTTAAAGCTAGTATCTGAGACCATTATGATTTCTGGAACTACTGCTATGTCTCTTCCTATCACGACAAATATTATGACTCCTACCAACCCACTATCACATCTGGAACTCCTCTTGCACCCCTCACTGCTCCTAGAACCGCCACCACTGCAGCTCTGTTAGAACTCCATCTTACTACAATTATCACCAACGCTGCCCTATTACACATCCTCCTCCTCTGCTTACTATGAACCGTACAACTCCCACCACTACTCTTTCACAGCCCCCTCTCCTCCCCCCACTATTACTGCCACTCCACCACTACCCTGCTAGTAATATTACGGCAAGAAGCTATTCAATTTTTCCTACTGCGTACTACGTAGCAAGCATTGTGCTAGACACCTCATATGTATTTTTCACTTAGCCATCATAGAAGTTCTGTACTGGAGGTATTTCTGTTGTTCTCATGACGGATGAGTAAATCGAGGCTTAGAGATTAAATGAGTATCCCACAGCCCCACCTCTGTAAATGGCAGGACTCAGACTCATGCTATGTCTCTCTGATCCCCAGTCTTGAGTTCTTTCTATGTTTCCATGAAGCTTATAAGTATCTCATCTTGGACAATATGTTTTTTTGATTTTGATTTTTTTGATTTTTCCCTTTTTCCATCATGTTCTTGCGTAGAGAGATGGGAAGTCCACCCAGTAGGGAAGGACAATGACTAGACACAGAGCTTCAAGGTAAACAGGAAGCTCACACAAAGCAGCCAGCCAGCCGGGCAGCTTGTCTGCTGACCTTGGACTTTGTCATCCTCCCCACATCCCTCTGAATGAGCAGTTCCACACCTGAGATGATCTTTGCAATGACATTTCCAGGTAGGTTTTTGCTGCCACTTGGACGATCAGCAAGAGAACCACAGATAGGCTCACACAGACACATAGATCAAAGATGGTGGATAATAAACATCTCATATTCACACAAAATCTTTGCTGGCTAGGTCCTCTTTGTCTGCTTTCACTCCCACCCATGTCCTGCAGTTGAATAGCATATCCTGTTCATCCATGAAAAAGATGGACGTTACTGACCACCCCTAATTCTGTGGTACTTTATAAAAGCACTGGAGGAGCAAAGCTACTGGAGGATGCATCCATTCACGTGCCCAGTTAAACAATAATTCCCTCAATAAATATCTAGAAAGGACATAATTCATACCAAGACAGCAATGCCAAACAAGATGGAGCTTTTGCTGCTCTTGAAGCTATCCTTGCTTTGGGAGACTGCTTTCTAGTGGGTAGATGATTGAAAAAAATAGAAAAAAAAAAGATCATCATACACTGTGGTAGAAGCTAAATACAAAGGAAACAAACGATGACTACAGAAAGAAAAAGGATGGTCAGACCTACTATAGATAGGGTGGTAGGAAAGGCCTCTGAAAGGATGAACCACTTAAGATGAGATTTGCAGTATGGCAAAGGAACCAGCTAGAATACATTTTCAGTACCATATTGGGGATAGCATGTTGCAAAGCCTTCAAATTGGGAACTAGGTTGCTAAATTCAGGAACTGAGAAAATCCAGGATTCTAGAGCACAGAAAATGAGGGGAAAGTGGTATAAGATGGGATAGTAAAGTGAAATATGTTTATATGCTGGGGTGCATGGTCAAGAAAGAATACACAATGATTCAGGAAAAAGAAAGGATATGTTGATGAAGATGAATCATGGTGACTTACTGGCCTCTGCCTGGGATTCTTATCTCCTTGTTTGGAAACTGCTTCTGCTGCTCCATAAGCTTTGAGTGATGAAACCTGGAGATTGTACTGGCTAAGTAAGGAACTATCTGACTTGGAAGTCAATGATGCTACAACAGCTCCCCAAAGACCTTGTTTTAAAGTTGGCCATCAGACAAGCATATGCTAAGTGAGATTCTCAAGACTTTTTTCCTTCACTTTGCCGGTAATTAAACTCAAGACTTTGATGTAGAAAAATCCAGTGAACCTCCGGGCACATAACAGATGCATAGTTGATATTTGTAAATGAATAGTGAATAAGTAAACAAATGAATAAAGGTAGCCCCATCTGGAAGAGAGACTCAGGATGGGTATCATCATTCTAACTGGTAGGAAGTTGAGATATAAAAGTTTGGGATAGGCTCTTTGAAGGTTTGGTGGGTTGGAGACCATGCCCTAATGGTCAGCTAAGTCAAGAAGGGTCAAAGAGGTACCAAGCCATATACATAAGTTCTAGAATGTTGCATCATTCTAGGATCTAGGATCTAGGAGATCCCTAAGATGTTGTTGGTGATTTCATAATAAGCCTTTCAACTTCACTGTTGAACTGTCCAATATGAGCTCACCAGGACCTGAAGTCAGAAGAGAGTCAGAGTTGGCCTGTGATAGAGAAGGGGAGCCATCTATGCCCCTCTTTGGATCACATCGGTAATACTAGCCAAACCAAGACTTGTATTTTTGCAGGGCAAAGAGCCCCCTCTATAATAAGATTTCTCTTTGCCTTCATCACGAGTCAGTATTACAGCTACTTGGACATGTTGGGGTGGAGCCCTCTACATCCCTGAAAAACTCACCCTTCCACATTCTATTTATGTCCTCATTGCCCACCTGTTCCTTGTTCAAAGCACTTAGGGATAAGATGATTATTCTCCTTCTCTCTATAGCTACCACAAATCCTAGTTGAGAAGCAGAAAAAACAAAAACAAAAAACTTCAACAAACGTGGAATATTTAATTCTGAGGGAAAAAACCTGTAAATTAGTTTGGATTAATGGAAAATGATGTTGATATTAGATGAACCAAGTAAGGGCTTAGAGAGCTGGGGGAAAAGTTTTCTGAGAACTCAGAAGTTAAAAGTCTGACAACTCCTTCCATACTGTTTCTTATTCTGAAGGAGGGTAGGTATGAATAAGTGGAAGCTAATGTCTTAGAGAGATGGGAGTGTGTTCTGGCCACAGTAGTGCACTGAGTTCCCTGGGTGGGGGAAGGTATTCAGGAATCAGTTATGGATTCTTCCAGGAAAAAACCCTGATTGTCACCATAGACAATAGGCATCTCTCAACCAATGAGATATCCTATCATATGATTTTTCCTTTAAGCCAAAAAAGATGCCCTTCAGTGGCTCAGTTTAGGGTGCCATTGCTTCACACAGCTAATGATCAAAGGATGGGAGTTGGCCTAACCTTGGTCCATCCCTCCTACCCATTCTCCTTTCCTTATTCCCTCCCTCCTTTCCTTTCTTCCTCACGTCTTTCTTTTAATTGAGGTGGCACCTGTTAGGATACCAAACAATGTATACCCCAGTCCTGACAGCCCTGGATCCATGTGGTATGTAATTCTTGTCTTTTCAATTCAAGGGGTCATGCAGAATGCTGGCTCACTCAATGAGGAGTCCAGCATAATGATGAGGAGTGTCACCTTAGGTCCTGGAGCCTAGTGTTAATCCTGGCTCTGCAACCTCAAGCCTGTCATTCCACCTCTTTGAGCCACCATCTCTTAATGCACATCAAAAATTGTTGCATCAGATGTGCCCGGGTGGCTCAGTTGGTTAAGCGTCTGTCTTCAGCTCAGGTCATGATCCCAGGTTCCTGGGATCCCTGCTCAGTGGGGAGTCTACTTCTCCATCTCTCTCTGCCTCTCCCCCCACTCATCCTGTCTTGCTCTTTCTCTCAAACAAATAAATAAAATCTTGAAAAAATTGTTGCATCTATTTTGCAGGATTGTGAGGGGGATGATTAGACAACTATCCCATAAAGTGTCAGAATAGTGTCAGGGTCACCACATTAACACTGATGAAGCTTAAGCTTTGAGGACTTTCTCTCCCATAGGCCTCTCCTGAGACCCTGGAAATATTTAATGTTCATAGTATTTGAAAGCTTGTTAAAATTTATAATTTGTAATCTTCTCTTTCTAAATAAATATGCACTTTCATACTGAATTTTGTATTTACAATATTGTATTATTACTTTTAAAAATTTTATTTATTTACTTGGGAGAGAGAGTGAGAGAGAGAGCATGAAAGGGGAGAGGGTCAGAGGGAGAAGCAGACTCCTTGCTGAGCAGGGAGCCTGATGCGGGACTCAATCCTGGGACTCCAGGATCATGACCTGAGCTGAAGGCAGTCACCCAACCAACTGAGCCACCCAGGTGCACCTGTATTATTTTTCTTAAGGAGAGTCCCCAAATTACATAAGCCTCAGGCCCCACAGAACCCATGCAGTGTCCAGAGCTCAACAACTGGCATTTAGGCAACATTCATTAAATGGTAGATGGCAGGTGTCCCATTTAATTTTTTTAGAGCTTTTTAAGATTTTTCATATTGGGGGTCCTGGGTGGCTCAGTCAGTCAAGCCTCAGACTCCTGGTTTCAGTTCAGCTCATGATCTCAGGGTCCTGAGGTAGAACCCTGAGCTGAGCTCTGCACTCAGCAGAAAGTCTGCTTGAGAGTCTCTCTCTCCATCTGCCCCTTCTGCTTGTGTTCTCCCTCCCTCTCTCTCTAAAAAATAATTCTTAAAAAAAGAATTTTCATATTAGTAAGTTATAAATCATGGTGGCAATTAAAATGAAAATATATATCCTGATGATGAGGATAGTGATCAGTGATGGTATTTATAAATACACTCACTACTTCTACAGGAAGCTAAATAGCTGCTATAATTTTCATGTCAGGCTCTTTCCAGTGCCTTATGGCTAGAGTCACAGAATTTCTCCAAAGCCCCTAAAATAGATAATTCATGAATTGGCAGAGGGAGCAAGAGAAAGGCTTCCTAACCATCAATGTCCAGTGAGTTATTTTTCCATAGATCAATCTATCTGGACTTTTCCATTAACAATACATAGCCCTTTGACCACAGTCTCCTAGGGGCCCCAGAACACCCCTCACCCACGCACAGAACAGTCAGCTACTTGCGATCTCTCCATTGTTTTCCACAATTGGAGTCTGAGAAGCTGTCATCTGTCCCACACTCCTCTATACTGTGGTCTCATTTTTCTGCAGTGTCCAACTCTGGAGATAACATTGGTAAAAAATGTGAATACTTCAGTGTACATTAGAATGCTCTTTGTTTGAATTCACTCCCACCCCATTTCTGTGCAAGGAGCCTGGTGAGGAGGAAGGCGTGAGCAAAGGGAAATGGCCAAGTTGCATATTTAAAATGCCATCAGTTTGATTTCTCTAATGCAATATGGTCATTTTTAATCTCGCCCTGTTTGATAAATACCTGCATTTCAAGTAATTGTTCAGATTGTGTCTGTTTTTATTAGAACTTATTTGTCATTATTTGACAGTCGTTTCTAATCACATTTGTCATGTGTTCGGTCTCCTTTCTGAATACTGATAGCTCCTGGAAAAGAAGTTTAGGAGGCACCATTCATTCCCCGAACACACACAGTGTGCCCACCACCCAGGATGCCTTTTTCTCGTCATTCAAAAATGAGGAAATGGATAGCACAAATGAGTGGGAGGTTTATCTTTAGACACAGCAACCAGAATTGTCTGCAAGGTTTTGGAATCTTGAGGACAGATTTCTATGCAGTCAGTTCCATCAATTGTGCAGTGGGGGAGTTTAGGTATTTTGAGCAGTTTGAACGCAACACATTGACAAGTTAGATTCAATGTTTTCTACTGTATTGGTTCAGCCTGAATTCCTAGCCCTGTGGGAAACTTGACATAGCCAAGTCATGTCATTCAACAAATAACCATCCATCTGTTCATTCAGCAAATATTTAGTTATTTACAGTATCCATTCACTCGGATATTTATTCATTCAATAGATGTCTATTCATCCATTTATTTAACAAATAATTGTGTTTTCAATGGACATTTGTTAAATTTCTGCAGTATGTAAGACACGGGAATAGCCCATGTTGGCAGCTGCATTGTTCTCACCATGAGCCGACAAATCCCAGGAAAGTCCTCCTGTCTTCATATCACCATCACAGAAAGGCCATAATATTTGTAGCTTATGCCACATGGTCTGGCAGCCTCTGTGAGGTGGAAGAATGGGTATCTGCTGTAGACTATGATGAGTCCCTCTGTTACTTATTTTGTCTTCCAATGAACACGCAACAAGGGTCTTCTACATATACAAAGCTGGATACTAGGTGCTCAAACTAAAAAGACAAAGAAGACATCAGCTCTATAAAACCTTGTAGTCTAGAGCACACAGGACCATTTGGGAACCCAAACTTGGATGTAGGAGCGAGGTGGATATGGACACGAATGAAGCTGAGTCTTAGAAACAGACCTCTGTGCCTGCTCCGGGAAGTAACACAAGCAGAAAAGAGCTCCAAGAATAAGCAGAATCAGCAAGGAGCCCACTCTGGCTACAGATACTCTATCCCCCCCAACCCCAGCCTCCAAAACACACACAATATAGAACTTAATTATCAAAAGAAGTGAGGCGAGCACTTTCCAAACCTTCCTGTAAGTAGCCTGGGCTGAGTTTGGACTCGTGGAAGCCCTCCCTATCATCACTGCAAGGCCTGGCTGGCTGGATGTCAGCCCCTGGGTCGGGAGGGGAGCATCATGTCCATCGAATGCTGGAGTGTCTGAAGCAAGGAGAGACGACTGCTGGGTTGGGCTGTGTGTTTCACAGGCATCAATTATAATAGACTCAGACCCCTCCACACACTTTCCCTCTCCTAAGCAGCTTATAATTAGGGAAGGATAATCATGAGCTTAGCAACTCCCAAAAGAGCACCTTCACAAAGTGCACATGCCCAGCAACATCTGTTAACCCTTTCAGATGGAGAATCAGGATGTGGTCTGTTCTCACTGGTTGCTTTTAAGGTGAGCAATAATAAAACCAGAAGGTAGACTTAAGGGCCCGCAACTGAATTTCCCATGCTACATGAGCAACAACAGTAGGATACAGCAGAAAGTATGTGGCTGGGGGTTGGGGGTTTGAAGTCAGAGTAAAGACAAGATCTTCAGTCTCAGTTTTGCCATCAATAACTATAAAGCCTGAGCAACTTCTTCGAGATCCTTAGACTCTCAGTTTCCTCACCTATAGAATGGGGAGGGGGGATCAAAACTACCTGGTGAGGTTATTAAAAAGTCTGTGTAATGCTTATAATGTGTGAGGGGTGGTGTCTACACATAGCAGATAATAAATGACAATTATTATCACTTATATTAATAAAATAGACTATCACTTTACAAAAAAAGACAAATACCAAAATGCGTATTGTTGCAAAAATTAGCCTGGCCTTTACAATTACCCAGTTCTTGATGAAACGTCTTATTTTACTCTAAGGTTTCTTAACACTAAAGTAAAAAAGGACATAGGAGCTCTGGTTTGGAAGAAAACTCTTCATTAAGAAAATTTAGCATTTCAAAAGAACATAAAATCATTTTCTCCTTTGATTTGGAGTTTAGCATCAGTTAATTTCTCTTTGTTCTTCTCCTCTGGTTGTGCTAATGTGCCCTTTGTCTGCATACATTTGTCCAATGCAATCTAAGAAACAATCACCTTAATTGATTGGGCGCTAACCTCTAACAGCTTAAGACATGGGCTCTTTATCTATCGCTCAGTCCTTGCTGCAGATGTAATTCCCTATGGTGCTTACATCTTTGTCACCATTACCAGTTGTTCCTTCTCAGAAAAGCATTTCAGTAAATAAATGCTACTGCAAACAAAACAGACCACTTGCTGGAGAGGCCCTGCCATCACAGAAAAGCCTAGTTATGGTCTTGTGCTGTGCCTGGTGGTGTATATAATGATGAATTTCATACAGGTGTCACCCTTTTCAAGACCTCGGCAAGGATGGATGGTTTACAGTAGGCTGATCCATCATCCGAGGCAGGTGGCACCCTATTGGAATTTCAGAAATCTGTTCCCAATCACATTCACTGTTGGGTGACTCAGTAACGACCCTATTTGCGGCACGTTACTGAAAATCAATGTGCCGCATTCAAGGTCAATGTACTGTTGGAAAACTCTTTAAGCACTGATGGATGGATTGTCCTCATTCAGAATAAATGTGAGAAAAAAGTGACAGCTGAGCATCCCACAGTCATGCCAACTTTCAAAGTCAGACTTCCTTCTTTAGCAGGCAGTGGGATTCCCAGAGGGGTGACCTCACACATTTCCTCTTATTCTCTGTTATGGGGGATGTGTCTGCGTTTGTTAGTGTACCTTCTCTCGCAAGATTAAAGCGCCAACATCTCAAATCTCTGTGGATATTTTATCATCCCAATGCTTTAAAATCCTTAGGTTGATCTGGAATCAAAGGACTCAGTAGGAGCAAAATCCAAGCCCAGCATAATGTGGGCTACTCAAAACACGTATCTTTGGAGAAATAATGTGGAAAATAACCAAAAGGTAAGATATTCACTCATTCAATTTATTTCACAAACATGTAATCCTTAAAATGTGCCTTCCAATGAACCTGGATTCAGGAATGTAAAGACAAATGGCCCTGCTCTCTCTACTCCACAAGTTTACAGCAAAAGAAGAGACATAGATGCACGACCAAATTATTAAATACAATGCAATGTATGCCTTATGCACAGCTGAGCAGGGCGAGAGGTGAGGGCACAGTGATATGTACAAGTTAAGAGCACACAGGAGAACACTGCCAGTTCTTCCTGGGACCATTACCAATCTGAATAGTTGTGATTAACATTTAGGAAAGTGGAAAAACAAGTAAGCTGGTGTTTGTTCAGTGAATTCTAGTCTCCAGTATATTTAAATGTTTTTTAAAAAGATGTCTCCAAAGTGGCAAAGTAACTAAGTGGCAAAGTAATAGACACTAAGGTTATAAAACAGATCACATTTTATCACCATAACGCTTTCCTCTTTATGATCTATTTATCAACCAAGCAGAGATCATACTTGACTAAGCTTCTCAATGTTTCCCAATGGCAAGTTAGAAGACTTTCCTGGGAGCACTGGGTGTGGTGCATAAACAATGAATTTTGGAACACTGAAAAAAAAATAAAATTAAATTTTAAAAAAGGAGACTTTCCTGGGAAAAAATGAGAAAAAGTATATTTTATGGATAGAGAATAACTTTCTCTTTTTCATTTTTTAATTTTATTTGTATTTATTTATTTGATTTATTTAATTATTTTATCTTTTTCTTTTTTATTTTTGCTTATTATAATTATTAGCTTCCAAAAGAAAAGGAAATATGATTTATTGCCTATGTAACACATATAGGCAAGAATCTGGCAGCTACTAAAAATAATACAATTGACTTAGGAATTATTTAGAAATGTTTCATATAAACAACATGGTGATACCAAAGACACCAGGACTAGTTGAAATGGTAGAGACATTTCCTGGTTCTCAATAATCAAGTTGGATACACCTAATGATATATTTGCAGGTTTTTCTTCCCTTTATAGGCAGTGACTGAGTCATCTGTGATCTCCAGCACATAGAGTCATAGCTCAATAAAGAGCTATGAATGAATGAATGGCTGAATAAACAGTGCGTGAATGCATGAATCAGATGACTAGATAAGCTATGGGAGAGACAACTATATCTTTCTATTGCATGGAAATTGTCTTTAACGTTAATTTGCTTAAAAGGTCTTTTTTATATGCTCAAAGCTTTCTTCATCCAACATTCTAACCTGCATCAATAATTATTTTGTCTGGTTACACCATTCCTCTGGAATGTTCCAGAAATCCCATCTCTTGGTTGGGTTGATCATGTAAGAATTGATAGTTTTGCTGTTTCTACAAATTGCAGGTTCCTGGATTCCCTTCTTTATATGACAACCTAGTTTACCTGCATTCCAAGTCAGATTTATTCCAGAATCTACTCATGCATCCATTATTTAAGCATTTATTAGCACACAGGGCATGCCAGGAGGTATGCCAGGCACTTGGGAGTTAAAAAATAGGTGAGACACCTCCAAGGACACTATTCACAGTCTAGAGCTTATAGGGTTTTTGAGGTAGGTCATCAGACATGTAAATGTATCATTTAAATACAACATAATAAGAAATATAGAAGGGACCTGAACAACACAGGAGATGGAATATGAGAGTAGCGAGAACAATTTGGGATGATTTCTTGCTAATATAACATCACAGCTGAACTGGTATCTGCTAAGAAGGGGCAGCCCATGTGGGGAAAAGAAATGGTATATTCCAGGTAAGAAAACCACATTTAAAGAATCAAGAAGACAGAAAACAGTACGGTGCACTTGACAAAAAGGGGCTAGTTCAGTTGGGTAAGTCTGGGCAGGAAGGGAAAGGAGGAAAGGCTGAAGGGGTGGATTAGAAGTCCATCATAAGAGTTTCAATCTTCATTCACAAGGCCTTAGGATGAAACTTGCACAAAACAGAAAGCCGCTAACCATCTTATCTTTCTGCAATATGGTATAGCATACATACAGAAAACTGAACAGAGAAACAAGGACACCAATGTTACAGCTCCTAGATCCAAAGGCGGACCATGACCTTTGCTCCCAGAAGCCCCTCCTCCAAGCCCATTTCCAGTTACTTCATCACAAAGAGTAACACCATCCTTTTTTTCTAACAGCACAGATCAGCTTTCTTGGTTTTTACTTCTTATAAATACAGTTATTATATTGTGTGTGTTTTTGCTCAATATTACGCTGGTTAGATTCATCATGTTGCTCCGGAGAGCTGCTATCAGAGCTATGACAAACAGGGCTGCTGCCAACATTCTAATGCATGTCTTTGGTGAATATACATACAGATTTCAGTTGGGCACATACTCAAGAGTGTTTGGTTTTAGTGGATAGTATCAAATTGTTAAGTGTGGTTGTTCTAACATACCCTTCAATCAGCCATAAAAGGAACTTCCAGTTCCAACATTAACACAGCGGTGTTTTTGTCTGCTTGTTTATCCAATTAATGTTTATCTTTCCAACTAGACTGTAAATTTCATGAGGATGAGAGAAACACAGGCACCTCTTCTTTTTTTAACCATCGCATCTCTAGTGGTGAGTACAACGCTTGGTGCATTACAGGAGATACTTGCAGAATCAGGGAAATAACCTATATTTTGAACTACTGACTCTATTATGGGTGAAAATGAAGACTTAACAGGTGAGATAATATATTAATCTCCATGTTGCACCAAACTACTCAGGGAATTTGGCAAGTCAATCCAAAAGCAGCTAATGTGATGAGGAAGAAGCTGTTTTATTTTATTTTTTTTTTAATTCCAGAAACTTGTTGGGAGAAAACGATTCTTTGTGTTCATCTCCTTTAGAGATATTTTTGCATTGTCTTAAATAGAGCCTATGTCGGCTCTTGTGAATTAGTGATAGGTAAAATATCAGAGGAAAAATGTAAAAGCAATGCAGCTATGTGCCTTACCAGGACTTTATTCCAAGTTCACATTCGCCGTCATCAATTAAAGAGCTGGCTCTCTCTCCACTGATTAATTTCTACTTGGCCATTGTTAATAATGAGGTTAGAAAAATGTGTTTACACGGGGCAAAATGAAATGAAAGCCACAATATACATACATAAGTCATCATTTAAAGAGCATCAGAGGTGAGAAGGTGGCTATATTAAGCCTAAGACCCTGCTTCCTCCCTCAACCCTGCTTGCCCATGGAGGGACCTTCAGTCGCATTAGGTTAGTCATAATGAATGATGACAATGCAAGTGCAGGCTTGGAATTAGAAGTGGCTTAGTGATGTATCAGTTTGCACCTTCCCCGTTGTGTAAATCTGATTAGTCATCTGTTACGGTGCAAAAGATCACCCTAAAAGTTAGCAGCTTAAAACTACAACACTCATTATCTCTTATGGTTTCTATTGGTTGGGAATTCAGGAGTGGTTAGGCAGTTTTGGCTCAGGGTCTCCCAGCAGTTGTGAGACGTGCCACTGACTCGGGTTGGAATAGTTTCAAAGGCTTCTTGATTCTCATGTCTGGTGCTGGGCTGAGAACAATTGACCAGAAGAGGCCTGGAGCAGATGGGGCTCCCTGGGCACCTCTCCCCATCTCCATGTGGCATCTCCATGCAGACTTTCCAGCATGTTGAGTTCGATGTAGCTGGACTTCGCATGTTGGTTCAGGGCTCCCAAGGTTCATGTCCCATGAAAGAGACCCAAGCAGGGCTATTTTGTTTTTCATTACCTATTTTTTTTTAAGATTTTATTTATTTATTTGACAGACAGAGATCACAAGTAGGCAGAGAGGCAGGCAGAGAGAGAGAGAGAGAGGGAAGCAGGCTCAGGAGGGAGCCCGATGGGGAACTCCATCCCAGGACCCTGAGATGGCAACCTGAGCTGAAGGCAGAGGCTTAACCCACTGAGCCACCCAGGCGCCCTTTCATTACCTACTTTTAGAAGTCATGCAGATCAAATCAATGCCCTCAGCACCACTGATGTCTTACAATGCTAGAGCAGCCACTGTTTTGTCCAGGAGTAGCTGGCAGATTCTTGCAGAATAATAACTCTGCTATCACTTCGCTGCCTTTGAAATTCCATTTATTATAAAATAGTTCACTAAAGTTGCCCATGTTCTGTTTCTTATTACCTTTCATGAAACCTCAATTGTCCTTAAATGTACCAGTATTTTTTATTATTATATTCTGTAGTCTTTATAATCATTATGTGAATTCTTTATTGGTATACCCATTATATAGATATAGATACTGAGGACAGAAGAGTTTAGGAGAGATATGTGCCTAATGATAATGCCTGAATATGCATCTAAAATGACATGCGGCACTTTTCATTTGTCTTGTGTAGTTTTCAAGGTCTACGTAAGCTCAGCCTTCCCCTGAGCAAGCAAGTAAGGTCAGAGGGGCCTGTTAATGCTTCCCTGATTGCATTTGCACCATTTAAACACATTCATGTGCACATTTGTTATATAAATTCTGATCGTAAAAATAATGCATGCCTATTTTCCACAATTTAGAAGGTGTAAATAAGTTTAAATCTAAAAATAAAAACCATTATCCCTCCAACATAAAATGATAGCTTAGATATTCTATTTTTTCTTTCATATATATATTTACACACACACACTCACACACAAATGTTTTACACACATAATATATGCCTATATTTTAATATCATAAAACATTCCCCATAAAGTTGATTTTTAATGGTTGCTAAATAATTTCCACTGTGTATATGTACCCAATTTATGCAATAATTAACCTTCTTTTTTAAAAGGACAAGATCACAATGTAATTCTCTTGATATCATTAATTACAGTTTCTTGTTAAAACACTCATTCCATTTCTTGGTAAAAACCAACTAATTCCTTCAGCTTAAAATATGAACTCTTAGCCTAATGAGGTTATATATACTCTATCCAAAGGCCATAGGATGTTGTAGCTAGAAGGGCTTGTGGAAATCATGAACCTCAACCTCTTATCACAAATGCAGAGAATTAAGGCCTAGAGAGAAGAAAGGGGTCTTGCCAAGGTCAACAGCAAAATCTGAGACCTCTAGAGCATAGATCATGGCTGCGGTCTTCTAGAAGGAGGTATCTTTGCCATTCCTTCAGATCTTCAACAAACATTTATCAAGTGCCCTATAGGCCCCAGGCACTATATAAAAAGCAAGGAATGACACAGACGTGCCTCCTGCCCATGGACCCTTGTCACCACATCCCTTTCTTCCACTGCAAGAGGTCTCCACAGTTTTCTGGGCACATGGCCTCCATCCCTCTGCCTGAGGCCATTTTCCAGCTTCAGGAATGTGGTGAACCTTCTACTGTGCAGGCTAATGTGTCTGAGAATTAACTTTCCAGAAGTGACCCTCAGTCAAGGATAGTAAGAGTTGGTGAATGGATGCCTCAGCTTTCTTGCATCCCCTACTGGCAGTGGGGTCATTGTGAGGCATGTTCCACACAGTCTCTAGTGGGTCCCCATGACATGGAGCCTCAGTGGCCCCCAAAGAACCCAACCTTGTCTTGCTCACAAGGCCTCCTGGGATCACCTCTCCAGATGATGACAGAAACAAGGCAAATGGAACTACAAACTGCTCTGCTCTTAAGTTATTCTAACATATTTACACTGAAAACTTTATTGGGTGCAGAAAAGGAAATACAGACTTAATCTAGGAAATAATGTATTTTTCTTTGACCAAGGAGCCATTTGCACTGAAATCCTTGTCTAAGGCTCCACTTCTGAGGGAAATCCAAATCCAGACAAGCTCATAATGTCTACCATGTACACTCTAAAAAATATATATATACATATATGTATATTATGTATATATATAAAATACATATATATACATATAGCATATTATGCTATCATAATATATATTTTATATATGTATATAAAATATATATTATGATAGCATCAAATAGTAGAGCAGGGAAATTCTTCCAGTTATCTGCTGCTATATAACAAACAAAATTTAGTGTCTAATAATCATAATTATTATCATCTCTTATGGGTCTAGGGTGGATGGACTCAGCTGGGGGGTTCTCTCTTAGAGTACTTCTATAGATACAGTGAGATGGTAGCTGAGATTGAAGTCACTTCTTTAGTCAACTCCCTGGCATGGGAACCATTGTCTAAATGGAAGTTTTCCACATGGCTAGTTTGGACTCCCTCCTGGCATGGAGGTTTCTGGCCAGTCAGACTTTTTAGATGGTGAACACCTTCTCATAGCACCTAATCCAAGAGGCCCCAATGCAAGTGGTCAATATTAAAGGCTGAGCCTAGATACCAGCACAAGTCTCCTTTCCACCGTATCCTATTGGGAAAGCAGTCACTAAGAGTGCCCAGATTCAAGGGAGTAAGCACAGACCCCACCTTCCAATGGAAGGAGTGTCAAATAATTTTATCATCATGGGTTAGTGGTGGGAGAGTGTGGCCGCATCTTCCTGCAGAGGAAATATCTTAGGTGAGCCTTGAAGAATGTAGGAGAAAGCCAGGGTGATAGGTTAGGGAAGAGCATTCCAGAGACAGAGAAGTATGAAGATACTCAACATTTTAAGGACTTGAAAGTTAGCCAGGGTGGCTGATGGTGGCAAGCCCAGAGGACTAGCTGAGGGCCTGTTGAGCCTGGGCCATATGAGAGATGTTAACTATTTTAGTTTGTATTTTAAGAGAAATCAGAATCGAGGGGAGGGGTGTTGTGATCTGATTTATATATTTTTAAAAATCTCTATAGCTCAGTGACACTCAAAATGTGAGCCTCAGATCAGTGCCAGACTGCAAAGTTTTTTTCCAGACCACGAGATGAACAAAAACGGAACATGGGCACTTAAAAACTTCCACGCCATTTGACTGCCACAATATCCAAGTACATATTTATTGCATTTCTGTGCAATTTACAAGAATGTTGGTCCACAATACACTGGGGGAAAATACCTGTCTTTTATCACAGATGGTTTGTACAACTTCTCTGGCTACTGTGCGGGAGGCCACTGGCAGACAGGAGATGAGTGGGGACACCATTATGTTGGGGACAGTGATGTGGGCAACTGTCGTGGAGGTGGGGAAAAGGGACAGACTTAAATGAAGTTTTGATGATGAAAACAACAGACTTGGTGAAGAGAGAGAGGCGGGTTTCCAGGATGGGTCCCCAGTCTGTGCTTAGAGACAAGTTTATGCAAGGTGCCATGCAATGAGAGTTGAGTGACAGGGGAAAGAGAAGAGAACTCAGCTCTGAATTTTTGTGCCTCTGCCATCACAACTTTTTTATGGTAACTTCTAATGGTCATTGAAAAAGAAAGTACGTTCTTAAGGCTAAGACACATTATCTTTTATTTTAATTAGAAGCCACCTGCGATACTAAAACAAGTCAACATAATTCACTTTTTTAATCAAAGAGAATTCTTTGAGAGCAGAAGAGATATAGCATCCAAATAAATGAGTTGTAATTTTCTTAATGAACTAAGTCATCATGAATCACTGTGTAGAATCACCCCTGTGCTTTAGAGCCTGTGACATTTCCAACAATGCAACACTATTTGGTAAATATTAAAGACTGTTAGAGAAAGAGGGGGAGAAATGACCTTTCAATCTATATGGAGCATGTTAATTACTAAAAAGGCGGCAATCGGTTGTAAAGAATTGTCCTGCTGTCGTCACCGCTGGAGCACGCACCCGTCTTTTGGTTATGAATTATCCTTAGAAGAAATACGGACACATGACATTTACATTTGCAGTGTCGTTTAGCATAAGTATGCATTCTTATTAAGGCCTTTGGGTCCTACACAGTCTTCAATATGGGTATGTTTCTAAGCTCAAATGTATTTTCAAGTTTTCTCTGGGAATCCACCAAAGAGGCAGTATAATGCTGTAGGGAGAGAACTGAAGTGGAGTCCTATGTGTCTTATCTTCAATCTTGAAGTGCCACTTACCACCAGTGTGATGTAATTGAATTGTACCTAACCCAGAATGTCCCAAACTTATTTGATCAAAGAGGATTTTTTATTGCATTACACCTTTTGATGTTTCAGTTTTGTGGAATTCACGGGTGCGGTGGTTCACAGAATAGGAATTTGGAGTCTTGAGCCTGGGTTGGTGTCCCTGCTCCACCATTTACTAAATATAGACATGGAACCTCTGTGACCATCGCTTGCTTTCTTTGCTAGGTGGGAATGAAACCCTTTACCTAGCAGGATTGCCGCTGAAAAGAATAAAGACAGTGAGGAAAAGGCACGCAGAGTAGTTGGCACGGAACTAGGCAAATAGTACATCTTAGTAGATAGCAGCCATGTTTTAGTTTTTTTGTACCCTCTGTGCCTGGCACATAATAAACGCTCATGGCCTGTCCAGTTACTTCTAGGAAGACGGCATGGGTGTTAAGGACCCAAGATCATGGCCAAAAAGAACCCTAGTCTCCTGAGGCCCCTTTCTGAGGGCCTTTCATTCTAGAGCATGATTTCTCCATGCTGGAAGAGTCTCCTGTGTGGTTTAAAGAGGTTAAAGGAAAATGGAGTAAAACGAATATTAAAGCAAAACCAAAAAAGTAAAACTAAAGAAGACAAGAGAAGGAGAGAAAGAAGGGAAAGGAGGGGAGAGATTAATGATAGAAAGAGAGGGAGAAAGAAGGGAGGAAGGATGGAGAGAGGGAAGGAGGAAGAGAAGGAAGAGGAGAGGGAAAAGGAAGAAGGAAGGAGGGAGGGAAGGAAGGAAGGGCAGAAGGAAGGTAGGGAAGGGCCCATTGGGAATTATGTCTCCAAAGTAAAGTCCAAGACATAGGAAAATGCCCTTAGACTCACAACAACTGAAGCATAATTTAGCAGCTTGGAACTGTTCACTGTGGAACTGGATTTGTTCAATCCTGACTCTAGCCCTCATGTATGAGGTGACCACAGCTGAGTTTACCTAAATTTCATAAGCCTCAGTTTCCTTATCTTTAAAAAGGGGGAAATAATTCTTTTCTTTTAGAGTAGTTACAATGAGGAAACAAAATAACACACATAAAACACTTAGTCATGTGCTTCTTGGCCCATCATAACATGTCATTGATAAGGGTCAATACATGAATCGCATAGCCAGGATATAATCTTTGGTACTTTCAGAAATGAACATCTTGGGGTCAACTCAGTACCAAGAAATTTAAGACTGTGCAGAGGGGGAAATGAATTGGTGAACTAAATTCTTGTGGAGTGGGAACTGGTTTATGAATATGGAAGCTCATAGACTGAACACCTAGAATGAGAGATTCTACAAAGTGTGGTGGATTACTTGGGTGCAGTAAAAAAGGATAGTATTAGGTGTGTTTCCTAACAGCAAACTGTATAAAGATTGGAGGGAAAAATAAACATATCATTAAACCACTATCTAAGACCAAGTACATAGGCCAGAAGAAGGTGTAATTTAATAGACCTACTAGCCATCTAAAGTGCATTTAAAAAAAAAAATGAACATGGATATCTATGCAAGAAAAACTAGAGGGTGTAGCCTGCAGAAGGAGAGAGGCTCCCTTCAGCAATCAATTCAACGAACACAGTCAAAATAGATTTTTCAAGATTTGAAAATGTGACAGAAATGAGCAAACTCCTGTGAATGAACTCGGGAATTTCAGATATAGGGTGATTAAGAAAGAAACTCTGCTTGCCTTTAAAATTTTCAGGAGTGTGGGGACATGCTAAATATGTGTAGAAAAATGTTCATAGGTGGGTTTCAGGAAAAAGTGTGGGTTTAATAAAGAAAAAGAGGATGGTATAGTGTATGAAGGGGAACAAGCTGGAAGACAGAAAAGAGATGTGAGAACCTTCTGGAAATAGTGTGTATCTATAGTAAGCGGCAGCATTCCAACCAAAGGTGGCAATACTGGTGAAAAGATGCAAGTTACAATGATTTTTAGTGATGAAATGAGCCCACCTTGAGAGGTAGTGAACTCTGCATTATTTGAGGTATCAAAAGAGATGATCTCTCAGGAGTGTTGAAGAGGGAATGACTTTGCTGAATAGAAGGAAGTGTTAGGTTCAATCACCATGCCCAATTGTGCCCATTAAAATATTGTCACAGGATATTCATAGTTATTAGAGGAAAAAGTAAAGAGAGGACAATTTGCTGGTTAGGTAATTAGGGGAACCACTAAATTAACCTAAGTTAAACATGTCACACATCTTTAGCACTGACCATCTCCAAGAGGGATGTTAGTATGCACCACTTCTGATAGTACAGTAGAAACCTTCCAAGAGGACGGATATCATGCTGGGGGCAGAGGCAGAGAGGTGTGATGAAATAAACTTTACATGATCTCCAAATTATTTCCACTTGAAGATTCTATGAGTCCATATGAGAAACCACGTTAACGTTCCTAGCTGCAGTCAAATTTAAGGAGTACATTGCTAGAAAAACCAAGAGTATAAATGTCATAGCAAAATAAGGGGTCATTGTCTTAGAGATGAGGGTTAAGAATGAGGGGAAATAAAGGTAGTGACTTTGTAGGGATGTCTCTGAGTAACTGAGAAGCAAACAGAGTGGTGGGCATAAGATTTAGGGTCAGATAACAGATAACTTATAAGTTGTTAATAGAAAAAAAAAACAACAAAAAACAACAACAACACACACACAACTGGACAATGGCAGAATTAAACAAAAACGAGAGCCAGAAAGATTGGGAAGGACATGAAGTAGTGGTGGATGTGGGTGTGTCTTTTATTTTTAAGGATGAGATGTACCTGGCCTGAGGCCAGACCAATGTGGATATAGTCAACTTCCTTCCCGATGGGAAGAGCTCCTCAGGAAATCCATCCAGAAGGCTTTACAGGAAACATGGACTCAGACAGAGACTGTCTGTAGCACATGGGCCTAATGAAGTTGCTGCCCTCTCCCCTCATGAGGGCATGGCTATTTGGAGAACTGAGATCAGTATACATCTCCCTGGACTAAAAGACTTGTGAAGAGCACATTTGGTCTCGATTTCTCTTTTCCCTCAGTCTTGGGGAAAGTCATGACACTTTCCTAATGTCAAGTACCACTTCCTAATCCCCCTACCCCTCCTGAGGGTCATAAGCTCTCTTTGCTAGGAGTTGCCCTGTCACTGCATTTCCAACCGTGAACCAATACCCCTAGAATTTGAGCTTCAGCAGCCCTTTCTCAGCCACATCTCACTCAAATCTTGCCTTCTTCCTCTTCTGAGCTTTGAGTTCTCATGGCAGCTTTCCAGCTAGTCCCCAATGAGCAGAAAGTTCTGCTCCCGCCTTTTGTTTTAGAAGCTGCAAAGCTAAATCTGAGGGAGTACAGCAGAGATGCGGCTCTTTTCAATGAGACATACCTATCCCTTCCTGCTGTGACCCCGCCAGATGCCTACTCAGCCACCTCTCAACAGCCTTCATCTAGAACAACCTCATATTTCTCACAAATCCACAACATAAGAAGTCACTTTATAGCCCTTCAGCATATCTGGAAAGATTAGAGCCTATTAAAAAAAAAGAAGAAGAAAAAAGCCTTGGGCGCAAGCAATTTAAAGCTCAAAGCTCTAATCTGGAATTGGTATATTTATCCTGGTCTTTAATTATTAATGTTGCTTTATTGATCTGATACCTAAAATGCAAACAAAAACTGTTCAAACTAATTATTGTGGGCTTTCTACCTTTTGGAGCTTCTCTACTAGTCTTCGAATCTAAACCTTTTCTTCCACCAATCAATGGGGTTTAATTCATTAACAAGTTCTAGTGCTTTGTTTGGATGGCTTAGCAATCCCCCCTCCTCACCCCTGAGGAACAGGAAGTGCACTATATCTCATCCCTGGCAGTAGTTACATGGCCTATACAAATGTATTTCCTCTGGAATTTAAAAAACACATTTATCAAGCATACTTTCTGGTATTCTGTGCCCAGCAGCCACCCTATACTTCACAAAAAGTCTGCACATTTCTTGATCTTGTTACAAAGACATGATGTTATTAATGAATTTTATTTACTGGAGCAGGACTGGATTGTCATGGAGACATGAGGTCACTGTGCCACCTGCTCATACCTTTCCACTGGGTCAGCCTAATGGGTTAAAGCAGGGTGCTACTTGTGAGGGTCATTTCCTTTTGGAGAACTAGCCCGACTTCTGATTCATGACCATGGCTCTAGACCCTGCCCAAGGCAGGTAACTCCTTGCCATCTTGTGCTCTTGGCTAAAAAGGAAGGAGGAGATGAAAGTATGCCAAGGTCTTCACCACCACTAGAAAAACAACTCTAACTCCTTTGAATGGATTATAGGAAATAAACAAGTTAGGTAGGCATTTATTTACTTAGATCAGTGCAAGACACAGCAAGCACTTCATAAATCTGTGTCGAATGAATAAATGAATGCTAACTGTCAGATTCTTTGCAATTGAGAAACTTGCAACACAATAGGGATGCAAAGATACTAATGACCCATCCTCCCTCTTGCTTATGTGATTCCGAAGGATAATATATGACATTACCTGGCTCCATACATTCCTCCAAACTCTTTTGAATATAATTGTGTGTTCTGTTTGTATTATCTTTTGTGTAACAAGGACAATTTGTTAAAGTTCTCAGTGGAAAGGAGGAGGACTAACATTTATTCTGCTGGTTAAATTATCTGCATGTCCTGGGGAAATCATTTATCTAATATACTCAAGGTGCTACAAGAAGGTCCACACTAAGAGAATAGAGACAGATCTTTCTTTGGCTTGAGGATCTTACCATGAGTTCAGAAAAACAAGGCAAGCTGATATGAACCACATGTAAAATATGATACAGCTTTTAATTTAACATGATCCTACTCTTTGAACATAGTACACACAAAATCCATAATTCTTCAATGCCCACATTTCTAATAACACTATTCAGATTATCTGAAATAACACTTTAGTGATTTTCAAAAAATATTTCTAACTCTCTGGTCAATTGTATTACCCTCCTTTCAACAATTCAGTTTGGATCTGAAGAGTGAAGGCTGTGGTTATAAAGCGCCAAAATGCTAACACAGGACTGAAAAATTCAGCTATTTTCCTAAGTATATATACCAAGGGAACATCCAGAAGACTGGCAGACTTTCAGATATCTGGCATGATGAGGTAAAGGCAGAAGTTGACAATATCATTTGTATGTTTGACATTGTGCTTATACATAAATTTAAAAATCTTCCAAATATTAAAATCTTCTAAACTGACACAATGAAACATGACTAAAATTGATTATGTGTCAGTTTTAATCAGGAAAAAAAACAATACTTTAAAATTTACATATTTATTTGAAAGAGATAATATTCTTTAAATATTGTTCTGTAATTATTTTGCTATTATAAACACATAGTAATGTTTCAGAGGATATACTTCCTTTGTGGTGCCTGGCAAACTAAACAGAATTTTACATAGTTATATGGAGAATGGCTAAGTCTTTCCTTCAAGATATACGATAGCCATAAAAAATCCCAGGAGCCCAGATGATGTCATATATAAGACTAATTAACACACCTACAGGATAATGTATGTTATATGGTCTTTAAATTTTTATTAAGGTCACTGTGAAGTATAGCTTAAAACTAATGATGGCAAAGACTTTGGGCTCAAACACCACCTGTGGGAGTGACGAATAGCAGTGGGATGGCTTCATGAAAGTGAAGGGATATCCCTCAACTCTTTGTCACAAAAGTTCATCCCTCCAAAAAAGGTGCCCCCCCGAGGGAATGAGACATCAGAATCATGGGAGGATGTCAGGTGGATGAGAAGAGAGATGGCATCCAGTTAGAAGGAAGATCATGTCAAAGGCATGGATGTGCGATAGTTCATGAGACACCTAGAGAATTATCAGTATTTCAAAACAGAAGGTGGCCAGTGGTGGGAGATAAGGCAGCAGGGAGATAGCAAAATAAAAGCCATGGTGTTTGGATTCTGATAGTGAAGAAGGCTGTGGCAGAGAGAGTGCCATCGCTTCTGGTTTTATGCACTCTCCCTCATTTCTACACTCTTGCATTTAGGGGCAGCCCTGTTACCAGATCTGGCCAGTAGGCTATGGGCAGATGTGATGGCTGTCACTCCCAGGCTGAAATTAACAATAGATGGGCCTGAATCCCGTCTTTCCCCTTCCTTGTCCACCTCTCTCTTCCCAATAAAGACCCACAGAGCCTCTTCTAGTAGAGAAGGCAAAGCCGTGAACACCTAGTAACCACAGGGAAGTAAATTTCCCTGGAGAGTTGCCTGCACCCACAGCTGACTTAATAATACTTGAGTAATAAATAAACCTCTGTTAGGTCAAGTCACCAGGATTTTGGTACACTCCAGCCTACTTCATCCTGACTAACACAGGGAGACTCTTAAACATTACAAAATAGGACTGACAAGGTTAGAAAGTCTTATTAGGAAGATGTTGTGGCTGACTTGAAACAATTGAATTATTCTGAGGAACTATCAACCTAACATTTACTGGCATTTTCAGGGGACCAGTCCTCTATAAGGATAGATTTTTCTCATTTGATCCTCATAATACTTTGAGGTTGGTGGTACTGTTCTTATTCCCATAATTTGCACAAGATCAAGAGATCACGGTGGCACTGAGATTCAAACTCAGTCTGTCTGATTTGAGAACCAAGCCCTTAGACCTTCAGTATAACAGAGTTGATTTCCTATCAGACTTGGCTGTCACTGATATCCCAGAACGCCTTACGGCCAAGCATGTCAGAATGAGAACATAGGTTCCCCTTTAATTGGCACAGTCCTTGAAAATAGATATAGCATCAGATACACACACACACACACACACACACACACACACACACTTCCAGGTGACCTTCTTTGGAGTGATGGCCTTGCCTAATCCTCCTGCATGCCCAAATGACTCATGCCAAAGCTGCTCATGGTGGACTGGGTGCAGCTGCCACACACTAGGCATCTTCTTTCACAGGGACTAAGGGGATTGGTACAAATCAGTCAGAGTGTCAGGCACAAAGGAGGAGACAGAGGAGGCTGAACAATGAGGGGCTGTTTTAATGACCCCACTGAAGTTTCAATGTTACCAAAATTTGCTAGCCAGGCCCAGGCTACCAATCTTTTCACTGAAATATACTGATAGGCATCTATTAGGACAGTTGATTTGACTCAACCCTCAACAATTTTTAGGTTTTCCTGTGGCTCAATGTCACATTGAGTCTACATGGACAGACTCCTCATTCTCTCTGGGTTTTGTGTCCCAAACAAGGACCCTTCCTCCTGTTCTGCCTGCCTGAATCTCTGCTGTGTCTTCTAATCATCCTAAAGTTCTGTAAAAATCAAAGGGGGCACAATTTCACCAGCTATCTCCCCACCCTCCATGTTTGAATCATTACGATAAGTGGTTATTCCAATTAAGCATAAGGCTTACCCAGGAACTTTATTAAAAGGAACATTCCAGGGCACCTGGGTGGCTCAGTTGGTTGAACGACTGCCTTCAGCTCAGGTCATGATCCTGGAGTCCTGGGATCGAGTCCCGCATCAGGCTCCCGGCTCCATGGGGAGTCTGCTTCTCCCTCTGACCTTCTCCTCACTCATGCTCTCTCTCACTGTCTCTCTCTCAAATAAATAAATAAAATATTAAAAAAAAAAAAAAAAGGAACATTCCAGTCCTCTCCAATCCCTAGAGATTCTGATTCATAGGTCTAGGGTGAGATTCACAAATCAGCATTTTTTAAAAGATTTTGTTTATTTATTTGTTTGTTTATTTAGAGAGACCATGAGCAAGGGAAGGCACAAAAGGAGAGGGCAAGAGACTGCCCTGAGCCTGAAGCCTGATTTCTGGCTCCATCTCATGACCATGATGAGATCATGACCTGAGCTGAAATCAAGAGTCAGAAACTTAACCAACTGAGCCACCCAGGTGCGCTTACAAATCAGTGTTTTTAAAATGAAACAAACGCTACGTGGATAGATCATCCTTTATGGTATAAATTACCATGTGTCAGATCCCTATGCTGGTCACTAAGAATATCCTATGTACCTGGCCTCAGAAAGTTTATCATCTCCTGGGAATACAGATATGAGATCCAATAAATTGCAACACAGCAATAGTTGGTATTTAATAAAAGTGCCCCCTACCGATTCATTCTACTGTCCACCAGATTAAGAATCACTAACAGTAGAAGCTCATCTTTGCTCCTATTTAGCTAGCACTGTGGATAGAGAAGAGACCTCTGGCATCTGAAGAAGTAGGTTCTCTCCCATATCATTATCTCTAAGCTGTGACTCAAAACAGTCACTCTCACCTAATGTCACCAGGCAAAGAGTTTGTCCTTCTTCCTGGAGCTTGTATATCATGAAGTCAGCCTCTAGTGGCAGCCCTCAGAATCCCATGGCTCACCTCCCTCTGCATAATGCAAACTCTTTGAGATGGGTGATACTTTTAAAAGTAATCTTCTTTGAGGAAGAAGCAAAGTACTGTTGGATGAGAACAAAACTAATAAACAAATCATACAAAGGAACAAGGAAGGACTAAAATTGAAGATTGTCAAGGGGTTGCCAACCCCAGTGGTTTATGGCCCTTGGGGGGCAACGGGAAGAAAGATAAGGCATTTGAATCCATTTGAATTTGAATCCATTGAAGAAAGGCATTTGAATTTTTGTCCTTATGCTTTAATTTTCTTCAGGCAACTACTAATCCCTCCCCAGCTAAGGAGGCACCTCCTCTGGGGAGCATTCTTTTATCTCACCCACTTTCCAGACTAGGTTCCAGAGCTTCCTTGGGCCATTGTTGTATCTCCACTCACACTGTCCTCTAGTTCCCTGTCCTTTTGATGTCATGTTTGCTTATTTGTCTCTCTTCCCTGGTTGTCTCCGAATCACTAGAGGGCAGGGGCTGCATCTATGTCATTGCAGGTTCTCAATTTGGCTCTGTTGTTTGAATCAATGGATTTCTGCAGATGATGAGGTTAAATGGAACTTTTGTATGGAGTTTTTTTTTTTGTTTTTTTTTAATATAGTCACAGTGGCGAGGTAGACATTTTGCCCACTTGACTTATCTGGATGCTAAAGCTCAGAAGTTTGAAGGAGTTTTCATGAAGTCACCTTACTAAATAAAGACAGGCTTGAAATCAGGTTGGTCTTACTTCAAAGTCCATGATCATCCTGCCCTGCCCCTCTATCCCAGGTAGTAAACCATCTCCAGGAGCCTGGGGGATCCACATGGCCCACTTCTGAGCAAACTTGATTAAGTAAATGATGCAAAAGACATCCCGTGACGTGAAGAAGGGAAATCAAGTACTGTGACAATAACCCAGCTCCAGGCAAAAATAAATAGATGTCACCTATAGGAGCTCATTGGTCTTTGAATTTGTTTTAACCACATTCTTAGATTATTAGATTTGTCTCTGAAAGTTTCCATTCATACTATGGTAGTGTGCTAAATAAGGTATTTTCCTTTCCTACTTCCTTGAGGATGTTCTAGAAAAATGGCTTCTCTGAAGATAACAATGACAACTTGGAATCTGGACATTCTTATTTAACTCAGTAGGTTCCTCAGCCATGTGTCTAGTGTAGAGAGTCTTCTTTCAATTCCTCTTTTAACATGTGTTCTTGGTTATGTTATAACTTTTGAACTTTTCATATGAGAAGTGCTTAGTAATCTATAGGTTTTCTATTTTAGCCCAATTCCATTACTACCATTGTCCTTTAGGGACATCCCCTGTGAAATACCATCATGTTGGCTTGGCATTCCCACCTGCCCAAGTGGCAGGTTTGGTTAGCCCTTTGAACCTCCAAGTTAAGGTCATCACATGTCACTAGGTCATGGTCTATAGGAAGAATCCATAGGCTTGAGAATGCTGTGTGATGGTGAAGGAGGATGAGCAGACTCTAAGAAGCTTAGAAAAACCCTCCTCTTCCACACAAGTGAGTACAAAGAACACTGCGGGCAAAATGAGGTTGGCAACAGTACTAGGTAGGGAATTGGTGCCAAGAAGATACTTAGGAGTTCATATTAGGCCTCCTGCCCAAATGGCCAATGGATCTGAAATTGCGCACATAAAGCAAGAACTTGGCACAGGATTCCAGGTGATGAGTGTGCATGATGCCTCGGTTTGTATGAGGGAGGGAGGCTGATGGGAAAAGTTTCAAGTCATAGATCTAGACGATGTCTGGGTAAGTCTCATGGAGCCAGAGAGTGTTCCAGCCTAGGACTGCAGTGGTTTTCTTACAGAGAGTAAATAAATATGCTGCCAATATTGTATTGAGAGAGAGGGATAGAGATCCATATGAAAGAAAAGCACTTAGAAACATCTCACAGTTGGCTACACCAATGTTCTAGGGCTTCAGAGGGTTGATGAGTTGTACACAGCATTGATAAGTACTTGATGAGTGGAAGGCACATTTTGGTCTATCCCTCATCTTACTCCATCTTGGGGAGACAGATGAAGACATCAAAGATGGGAAGTTAGGGGAGAGAAATTTCTTAAGTGGGTATAAGTCACTATGTAAGATTCTTTACTTCAACTATCAAAATGTATTTTCATAACAGACTTATCATGTAATGTGATCAGGCCAGTTAGAGCCAGGGCTAGGAGGAGTGAGGGAGGCACTAGCTTCAGGTACAAAATTTAAGGGGGGCACCCCACATTTGTACAACTTAGTCTCTCACCCTGTCCTAACCCTGATCCTGTCAGATCCTGTCTTTATGTAAAATTCTGATTTTTTTTCCATCATGGATTTTCTGCATTAATTTTGAGTTTTAGAAATAACTGCATTAAGGTATTTTTTATCTTGATTACAGAGTTTTTGATGCCCCCTTAAATTTTACACCTGAAGGGAATGCCTCACTCACCTCACTATAATCCTGGCCCTGAGGTCTATTCTGCAAATCAGGAAAGTAAGGTTCAGGTATTAATTGACCTTTTCCCAAGACCATGTGCCTATTCTACACAAGAGATTTCAAACTCAGAAAGCCCTAACTCTGAAGCTCCACTCTTTCAACCCTTTGTTGTCTCTGCCAAATTAAGCTTATCTACTACCACTTGGGCAGGTGGGAGCACCAAGCAAGACGTTGGTACTGCCAACAGAGATGTCCCTAAAGGACAATGCTAGTAATGGAAATGAGAAGAAAAAGAAGACAGATGGATTGCTAAACTCTTTTCAATGGTTATAATATAATAAAGATCTAATGTTAAAATAGGAATTGAAATAAGATGCTTTGGACAGATAGCTGAGGAACCTACTAAGTTAAATGAGAATTTCAGAATACAAGTGTTCACAGACATTTTCAGAGAAGCCATTTTTCTTGAAGTTAAGGAAGTAGGGAGGGAAAACGTTGTGTTTAGGACTATAGCATGGTGTGAATGGGAACTTCCAGAGACAACATCTAACAAATGATATGTAACAGTGATTAATGACAATTGGGCATGTAGTTAAAATAAATTCCAAGACCAATGAGCTCCTTACAGACGGCATTATTAATTTTTATAGAGTATAACCATTCACTGTCTTAGTGGGAAAGAGTTATGTTAAGAGGTTGGACTTTACCACCTGCAAATGTAATGCTCAAAAAGCATTAGGCTGCCAAATATCTATTGTGTTAGTTAAACGATTAAACTTTTAAAAATGTTTCTGTCTCCTTCATTGGCTATAAACTCAATGAGGGCAGATATTATGTTGACTTTGTTTACTCTTTTATCTTTCACACATAGTAAAATGCTTAATAAATACTTTTGAATGAATAATAAAATCCCATGAGATGTTTCTATTAGAAGTTAGGCTGTATTTTAGACCCAGCCTCCTTAATTCACATTCACATTTACACTCTCTGAACTCAAGCATGCGGGCTTTTATATGGTCTTGGAAGAATGCACAGTCACTCCTGTCTCATATTACTGGAATATCCTCTACTTTCTGTAATTTCTGATTTTCCTGTATCTGGCTTGTTATAGCTATCTAGGCTTAACTGTAGTGTCACTTCCTAAGAGACCTTCTCTGACCAGCCAGTTTGGGGAAGGGTTTTTTCAGCCTCTTCTCCTCACTATCAATTATCCATTTCTTCACATTTCTTCCTTTCTGAAAATATCCCATTCTTCTATTTGCATTCTTGTTTATTTTTCTGATTTGCCCACTAGAGAATCTTATCTCCTTGAAGGTACAAAAATCATTGGTCTTGCTCAGAGCTGACAAAGTGTGATGACTTCTGAAGCACTTGATAAATATTTGTTGAATGATTAAATGAGTCGATGGCTGAATGAAAATTATGCAGTCTTACTACTGTGTCTTACTAAAGAATGAGAGAGAGCTGCATAAATGAACATGAACAAATCTCCAAGACACATTAGGCAAACAAAAAGAAGAAAAAGATACATAGAATAACCCAACTTATTTTCAAGTTTGATGATATATGTATTTATGTATACAGAATCATGCTCTTGAGCTGACCTGGACAAGTTCACTCAGAAAGCAGTATAGAACACATAATTATGCTTAATGGAAACATACATTTTTAACTTGGATCAGGCCAACAAGTGACTCTTCCCAAACTAGGGAAAGGAATGAAATGTAGATCATGGTTCAAAGTCTAGAGATGGAGCTATCTTCTCTTTTAGGAAGTATAGCACAGTCCTGCACACATGGGAGACATTCAGTATTTGTTCACTGGATGAGCAAAATAAGCTAATCAGAAACAAGTGGTGAAGAATTATATGCATTACATTGGAAAGAAGCACTGTCTCTGAGAAAGCATATGATGGAGCCTATATGGGATGTGAAGTTTAGACATCTGTACCTCTAAAGGACAGAAATTTCCACCAGTAGTAATAAAAGGTCACGACTGGAGATCAATGGGAAGCAGATTCCGAAATGGAAATTTATGTGCAGAAACCTTATTAGGGAAAACTCTCAGGGTCAACACATACATTGGGAATGAAGGAAGTAGGACCAGGCAAAGGCAGAAGTGGAGCTGAGATGCAATAGTAATGAAGGCTTCAACCAACTTCTCAGGATATTGGATTACTTTTTAGAGTTGTCTTGAATTGGGACAAGTGAGCCAGCCCTTTATACCAATGCATCAAACGGATGTGAGTTGCTTGTAGGCAGGAGTTTTAGCCTTGGACAGGCAAACCTTATCAGCCAAGGGCAATTCCCAAAGAGGCAATGTTCCTAGCAAGAAGACAAATGAATGCCTGCATGCTTCAGTACTGAAGGTGGGTCTGATGGTATACCACAGTGTTAAATATCCCACTAATCCCAATGCATAAAACATATATAGTAGTTATCCCAAGAATATGGATGTTAATAGAAGTTATTATAGGAGCTTTCAGGTTAATGCCTGAGTTTACTAACTCTGAACTAAGTATTATATTGCTACCATAAAGTGCCATCAATGTAATAACAATAATAATAATATTAATTAACCCATTCAATATTTATTGAGTCTCTACTAAGTGCTATGCATTGTTCTAGATGCTGCAGATAGAGCAGTGGAAAAAAACAAAAACAAAAACAAAACAACAGATGAACATGTCTGCCCTATTTAAATTTATATCCTAGAGGGAAGATACAAGATGAATATAGCTAGCTAGCTAGAGGGATGGATGGTTGAATAGCTAGATAGTATGATGGATGGATGGATGGATGGATGGATGGATGGATGGATTGATGGTTGGATGGATGGATGGATGGATAAAGGATGAATGGATAGATGTATGGATGGATGGATAGACAGAATTAATCTGAGATTGCAAAAAGCACCATAGAGAAAAATAAAGCAGAGGAAAGAGTAAAGAAACACTGGGACAAGGGTGAGATTTCAGTGTTTTATGAGTGAGGATAAAAGACCTCCCTCAAAAAATGCCTTTTGGCAAAAGCACTGAAGGAAGTGATCAGCCATGTGTATATCTGGGGGAAGATGTTCCCAGCCAAGAGAACAATAATAGCTAGCACTTATTGAAAGCTCACCATGTGATAGAAACCCTGTAAAGTATTTTCAAATTATATCTTATTTAATCCTCCAACAGGTAATATTAGTTATCTTTGAGAAAACTGAGACCTACAGAGATTAAGGGATTTTTACCCCCTCAAAGCCACTCAGCAAGTAAATGTAGGTGCCAGGATTCAGATCCAGTATGAAACTTTAAAGCCTTGAAAGCCTTCTTCGGAGGAAGAAGAGAGAAGGGGAAACCAGTATACTTGATCACAGAAATGCATGCCATCACTGGTTCCATGAAGCTCGTTGTGAATGGCCACATCCAGACACTCCACCCGGTAGTGGAGGGGCAGAAATGTTGACCTGGTCAGCCTGATTCCACAGCCTGAGTGGTTAACCACTCTGCTACACAGCCTCCCAAAGAGTCCAGACAGAATTTTAATGCCCCGACAGGCAGGCCGGGTCAAGGCAAGCCCTTTATGCAGGGCTGTCTTAACCAGGTTTCCTGTGTCCAATTTCACAAAACAACTAATCGACTAGCCAACCAACAACAACAAAAAAAGGGTGGGGGAAGACTCTAGGGCCTGGTGAGGAAAAGCCACAGAACAAGCAGGGCAGGTGATAGTGTGGCTGTCCTTGTTCTGAGGGAGGCCTGCTATTGGCTCTGTGCCCTCAGGCCCCATTGTATCTCCTCAAAGCCCTGAAAGAATTATTGGCCTCTTTGGCACCTGTCCCCCCCAAGCATCCTCCCCAGTCCCCCGGCCATCATACCCACAGGATGCAGCCTCGGTGAAGAGGGACAGATGGATCTGACTGTGGACCATTTGGCCCTCACCCAATGGATCACATTTGCCTTTTCCCACACAAATCAAGCTGATTCTGCATCAGAAGACCCTTCAGCTTTCCTAGCAGATCCTGAACTGACAGATATTGATTGAAAAATGCTAAGAATTGTTGCTGCTTTACCCAAGTTAGGTGTCACCACAGCCTTATTTCTCCCAAGAGGCTTATCAAGTAGGTCTGATATTTCCATTTTATGTAAAAGGAATCTAAGGCTAAGAGAAGGGAATAATAGGTTGAAGCTATTCCTTTTGGTGCCCATTCCACAGACATCCAGGTCCAAGTATTCATGGAACTATAAGCAAGGCTCTAAGGGAGATACTCAGGGGATCGCTTTTTGTCTTTGAGGCAGTGAGTTAAGTCCTGGAGTTATGGGGATTTAGATTAGAAACAGAGAAACCCTGTCCTTAAGGAATTCAGGATTTAAAAGTGTGCTCTCAAGTCCTGTTACTTGCACCTATGACACCCTCCATTACCTCCTAGAAAAACCAGGTCAAACTCTCAGAGACTCTATTGAGAGACATGCTCATTGTTAATAATGCCCTGAATACTGCCCCCAGCTGATCCTTTCTTAGAGCTCAGAGTTGGAAATGGTGGAAATGGCCCTGTCTCAAATCTCTCATCCTTTTCTATTCTGACTATTCTGACTGTAAAGTCTCATTTGGGTCAATTTCATGTGCATTTCCCTACCATTGCTCAACTGGTGGTTCATTTGTTTTTACCTAATGGTTGACAGTTTGAGCTTTCTGAACTTTGGGGAAAATTCACAATTGAAACTTTCTTTTTTTGAGGGGGGGGG
>RCUC01132963.1:0-38396 GCA_003697995.1 Taxidea taxus jeffersonii | reverse complement strand
AAAAAAAAAAAAAGAAAAGAAAAAGGCAGAAATAAACTTTTATCAATTCTTGCAATTATATACCTATCATAGAAATACCTGGTGTTTCATTTGTTTTTATAATTTTTTAAATATTTTTATATGCCATTTTTTAAAGATTTTGCTTATGTATTTGAGAAAGAGAAAGAGCATGCACAGAGGGGTAGGGAGAGGGAGGAGCAAGTTCCACACTGAGCAAGAAGCCCAGTGCAGGACTCGATCCCAGGACCCTGAAATCATGACCCAAGCTCAAGGCAGATGCTTAACCAACTGAGTCACCCAGGTGTCCCATTTTTTCCCATATCCCTACCAATAGTGTTCATTAAGTTATGCTTAGGACACACATAGTGCATAAAACTTTTTATCTTGTTTTAATCTTTTATAGAAGATTGACATTACGATGATATTTCCTTTCTTACTATTATAACATTGTTTTCCCAGCTGGCACTGAAAGAGAGTGTTATGTAAGGTTTACTTTTATAAAAATAATATATTTCCATGCATGCTGTTATGCCATCCATTTTCCTTCATCAGAAAGCAAGAGCCAGAATAGAGAACAGCTCTTGTTTTTATCTACAGGGGACTGAAGCGCTGGGGGTGAAAATACGGCGAGAGGACAAGAGGGAGATTTAAAGCTGTGTTTGTCAAGCGTCATTATTTTTGATGGGCCATGTCAGGGCCCAGGTTAGCACTGGCATTGAACCTCCCGTCGTGGGAAGGAAAACCGTGAAGTTGTGCAGGGAGTCTGCGGGTAGGAAACGGACAAGCTCTAAGTGATATCCTTCCTCAACTGTAATGATTTTTAATGATGTCAAAAATGTAGCAGTTATGTTTGAATACTTGCCTAATTGGACTTAATCAGTTAAATAGGCTATCGTGTTTAAAGCTCCCCTTAATGAAGTCTCTCTAAAAATGCATCATGCCACATGGATCAGTGTGAATCTGGAGTGGGCAAGTCCCACAAATTCTAACAAATGAAAGTTTTATAAATTCAGCAATATGACACTACTGAGAAATGGAGAGAAATGGCTAGTCTGTGATCCTTCACCACACATGAGATTTTTTACATGTAAGAGATAAATGTGTCAGGAAGAAAAACCTAACAGGCACAAATTAGTGGCCTTGAGAACAGGAGACACAGATACCTACAGAGTGTGAAGTGGAAATCAGGAGAAATTGCCAAGGACAGGAAGGAGAGAAAGCCGAAATCACATCCATTTGTAATAGACAGTTTTCACGTGCAACTTTGTAGGTAAAACTGCTGAAAGAAGCCATAGCCACAGTGAGCGACTCAGCAGAAGCAGAAATGAAGGGGATGGATTAAAATATGGAGATGCGGGACACCTGGGTGGCTCAGTTGGTTAAGCGGCTGCCTTCGGCTCAGGTCATGATCCCAGCGTCCTGGGATCGAGTCCCACATCGGGCTCTTTGCTCAGCAGGGAGCCTGCTTCTCCCTCTGCCTCTGCCTGCCTCTCTGCCTGCCTCTCTGTCTGCCTGTGCTCACTCTCTCTGACAAATAAATAAACAAAATCTTTAAAAAAATATATATGGAGATGCGACACCAATTTACAGGGAAACTCCTGTTAACTGTCTATTGCCATTGTCACACATTGTCCCAAATGTAGCGGCTTCCCAATGACAGAATGCTTAGTTGAGTAAACCTGCACCAAGCCTTCTCAGGAGGTTGCAGGTGACCGTGCTGACTGGCTGTAGTCTCCAGGGAAGGCTGGACCCATGGTGGTCGAGGAGGCAAGTGTGCTCCCATCAGACGCAATCTCTTGCCCTCTGTGCTTCTTCACTGCGCTGCACTCACAGCCTGTTCACTGACTCCCCCAGGAGGGAATACTTCTGATAAAAAACAACAGGGACACTGCCCCAGGAGGATGCCAAGTCCTTCTGCACACCAGTCTCAGAAGGGACATCCTATCACTTCAGTTGAATTCCGTTCATTAGAATCACAGTGCATTATGTCCAGCCTGCATCCGAGAGGAGGGATTCAAACCTGGAGTCAGTCCAGGAGGCAGGGATCCCAGGGGGCCACCTTAGAGGCTGCCTGTCCAGAACGATGTCAGTAAATATCTCTGAATTGTGCAACAGGCACTCTCAATGTTTAAACTAAGAGAGGAACTGAAACTAGAGGAAGAACAAGAACATAGAAATGTGGGTAACACATGAGAAGACAATGTTGAATCAGAAAAATGAGCAGAACACTAAATAGATTAAACCCAATAGTAGAACGATTTGCAGAGCTGGGACAAGGAGAACAGACAATCTGAGCTGTTCCAGAGCCACTAAGGAAGGGCAGGCTCCCCCTATTCCTCTGTGAGGAAGGGATGAAGAACTTGGGCAGAACCGTGATCCTTCTGCTTCAGGAAACAGGGCTTGTGATGGGAAGGGGAAAGACAACCAGTAAAAACACTGGAGCAGTACAGACTGGATCTGACCAACGTGTTTCAGATAGAAAAGAAACTTCTCTTAAACCTAAAACCCAGGATTTGGCAGCCAGTGGATATGAGTTTTGAGAATCATGGAGCACTATTAAGAATACTAGTGATGTGAGGTGCCTCGGCGGCTCAGATGGTTAAGTGTCTGCCTTGGCTCAGGTCATGATCTCAGGGTCCTGGGATGGAGTCCCACATTGGGCTCCCTGCTCCACAGGGAGCCTGCTTCTCCCTCTACCATTGTCCCACCCCAAACCCCTCATGCTCTCTCCCTCTCTCTCTTTCAAATGAATAAATAAAATCTTAAAAAAAAAAAAAACGAACAATGCAATGAACCCTGATGGTGTTCCAGGCACAGTTCTGAATATTTCAGTTCTCTCATTTAATTAGAACATTAATCCAAGGGAGTGTTATTATAGAAGTCATTGTGTTCAACTTCCTAACACCATTATTACCCCAGTAGATTAATTTAAGCCAATTATCATAACTCCAGCTTCTTTGCTGACTGGGTTATGATCCATGTTTGGAGAGGGATTTCTGTGAAGTTTACCGCAGTCAATGGGGACAGACATTTCCTTTCCTGAGAGAAAGTCAGTGGAAAAACCAAGACATCTCTTCTTCCACTCAACTTTCTCATGTTTGCATACAACATTTTTAAAAAGCTCTAGGTATTGTTAGAAGCCAAAAAAAGAACTTAACACCGAAGAAGACAAGTATTTTCTAATTATTGTTTTCTCTTCTTTCATGTCGCATTACCTTCAGGTACACAACACTGCCATCTGACAGGTCCATACATTGAGCCATACTCTTCCCCAAGAGAAGCTACTGCCTGTCACTACACAGTGCTGTATTTCTAACTATTAATTTTATAGGCATACTTTCAGAATCAATACATTCTAAGACGAAAACATCTTACAAATTCTCAGTTTCGCCACAATCTGAATTTACATTTAAAACTTATTTTTCTCTCCTTTTTTTTTTCCCAACTAATTCTAAAAGGAAGAATATTGAATAGAATCGCAGGTGTACTAACATTTTTTCCTCTTTTCTTGTAAGAAATTAAAATCATGCCAGAGCCCTTTAACCTCTCCACAGAGAAAGAAATGCACAAATGGAAAGATTGTAGATTGGAAGGATAAAATTAACAACTTGGCATCTGGAGCAGCTATCTACTGTCTGCCAAACATTTACCCAAAGAAAAACATTCTCTGCTGTCAAATTTTATTAGAGTTTGCACTGAACAAGAAAAAGGTCTCTTAGGAATATTTCTTGTTTGACAAGAAGTGAACACAGTGTCATTTTGCTGTTTGTGGAAAGACAAAAATAAATGCTTATCCGGCAATTGTGATATCTTCAAAGTTCAGACAGTCTACGTAAAAAATAAACCGCAGGATATGATCATCATCAAGGAACAACCGCAGCTACCTACCACCAATTCCTAGGCAGTCCAAGAGGCAAGATACCCAGGAAGGACCGGGCAGCCAGCTCCGGCAGCAGGGAGGGAAAAAAATCCACAGCATGCTTTCTGCAGCCCTACTAAGCGTGCGTGGCAGAGCGTACTGGGACACAGTCTCCAGAGACTCCCACCTGCCATCTCCCCAAACACCGTCACCTGGGGCTCTCATGTTTGCTATTTTGTTGGGGACTCTTTGACTTTGGATTACTTTCAGCCACTCAGCAAAGAGGTACTGGGTGTCTACTGTATGCAGATTGTTCTAATAGATGCGTGCTCATTCCAGGCATTTCACATTTTGCTGTTTGGCATTTCACCCTCATCGTATTCGATGCTATCCAAGAGAAACATTCATTTTTTACATTGCCCAGATCTAAGCAGAGTATGCCAGGGGAGAGTTAAAATTTAAATTTATTTTTAATTTTTTAAAGATGTTATTTATTTATGAAAGAGAGAGAGAGAGAGAGCAATCATGAACAAGTAGGGGGAGGGCCAGAGGGAGAAGCAGGCTGGGAGCCTGACAACATAGAGCTCTGTCCCAGGACCCTGGGATCATGACCTGAGCCAAAGGCAGATGCTTCACTGACTGACTCACCGCAGTGCCCCTGTTCCTCATATTTTTATCACCATCAGTTCATCACAGACTTAACAGAAAGAACTTGAAAGCAGACTTTGGAGAGAACTATGAAGCAATCATTATTACTTCTATGCCATTAATCAGAACTGTTAGTGGAAGTCTGTCATATAGGACTGCCTTGTCTTGGTGGATCTTTAAGATATAAAAGAACTGGGACATCCTCTGTTGTACAGGGAGGGTGCTACGCTCTCCACTCTCTTCAGCCTGAAAACATTACAGAAATCACATGAGTCATGGTATGGGGAAAAACAAAAAAGGTAAGTATTTCAGTGGAAATATGTAATGGGAGCTAAGGCTGATTAGCAGAAATATAAGCCCACATACAGTCGCATGGCTTCAGAGTTTCCACGAGGCATTGATGAATGCCTCATTGGGTTGAGTAGTGTCCCACTCATACTAACTCCCCCCCCTAAAAAACTGTGTCTATTGCCAAAGTGTAAACGTGACCTCATTTGAAAATATGTTCCTTGCGGGTGTAACGGAGATAAGAGGTGCTCACAGTAGACTAGGGAGGGCCCTAATCCAATGAGCAGCATTCTTATAGTAAGAGGGAAACTGTGACAGACATAGACACACAAAGAAATTGCTGTGTGACCATAAAGGGAGGATGGCAGGTGCGCAGCTGAGGACAAAGGCGTGCTTAAGACCACCAGCAGCGTACCCCCACCTGAGGAAGGGTCCTGCCCCAAGGCGCCAGAGAAAGATGGCTTTGCCATCACCTTGACTTAAAGCTCCTAACCTCCAGATCCAAGAGAGAATAGAATTCTGTAGCTTCAAGCCACAGAGCTTGTGACATCAGCCCCTTGGACACAGATACAAGTGTCCAGAGTCATCTTGTAGGCAAGAGCATGTGGTATGTTTTATGAACAGACGTTCTGATTCCAAATCAGAAAGATGGGCTTACAGCTCAGCTCTGCCACTTAGTTGTGTGGCTTCTGTATCCTATTTACATATCAATTTCCTCTTGTAGAAGACGGAAATAAGAATTGTACCTTCTTCATTGGACTGCAGCATGAAAACCTGATAATGCTTATAAACCACATGTACCATTGCCTGACATACTGTAAAAGCTTTATAATTGCTATCTGTATATTTATTCAAACATAGGGACCTCATAAGAGTGGCCCTCAAGGTCAGACACCCACCCAGTGAAGGGACTTAGGAGGTAAAAACGTAACAATACATACGTTTGTTGTCTCCCAGGAAACAGCTAGTGCCTCTCCCAGGAGCCCACTGCTCTATACATGGACATATTTTCATAGGGAGTCCCCCCAACAGCCAGCACTTCAGAAGCACCTAGATGCATGAATTCTCTCTAGCAACACTTCCTCTTCTCAAAAATGGGGAGTTGCATAATATATCCTACATGCATAGGCTTCGAAGGTAAGTAACTCTGTTCAGCCCCATTGTCCCTTTGCAGTAACAGCACCATTGAATTAAGGAGACTTCTTGAGTCATTTCCTGATGTGTATACCTGCCCAGGGAGCACACTGCCTTGCAGTTGGTTGAGGCCCAATAATTTGTAAAACAGGAAAGAAGATCTACATATGATCAGGATCGACAGGCTGGCTGGCGTTACTCAGAGATGCTGAGCTTTAAGAAGCAGGATGAGTTGCTCATTGTGACTCTCAGAGCGTGAGCTAAGACAGCTGTGGCTCTTAAACCAAGTGTGTCTGGTAATGGCCTGGAAAACCCAGCTCCTGCCCTCAGATTATGTCACACACATTTCAGGAATTTCACATTTCAGCACGTCCCCAGGTGACTCTGCTATGGGACATCTGTGAGTCACAGTTTGAGAAAGACTGACGTGCATGAAACAGTGATCTATTAAAGCCCAGCAGTCTTGTTTTAGGGTTATTTTTTTTTTTAGGGTTATTTTTGAAACACACCTGAAGGTATGAACCCCTAAGGTCACCATTTTGGTTTTACATGCTTAGTTAGATCAATATTCCACCTAAAAATATCTCATATACCATTCTTTCACTCCTATCACCCGATTCAGCTCAACTAGATGTACAACAACAAAATCAAAAAAGAACAAGAGTCTTCAAATCGTTATTTACATGGCTACTTTATGAGAAGTGTTTACTTATTTTGAAAACAAGCCCTGGAGCGCTGAGCATTCCTTGTAGCTCCATGGCCATCTCAGGATCTGCTCCAACTTCTAAGCCCCATTTTTTTGTTTTGTTTTAATATTTATTTATTTGATAGACAGAGATCACAAGCAGGCAGAGAGAGAGAGGAGGAAGCAGGCTCCCCACTGAGCAGAGAGCCCGATGCGGGGCTCGATCCCAGGACCCTGGGATCACGACCTGAGCCGAAGGCAGAGGCTCTAACCCACTGAGCCACCCAGGAGCTCCTAAGCCCCATTTTAAAGAGTGGCTCTCAATGGTCACCACATATTAGAATTGTGTGTGGAGCTTTAAGATATCTATACCTCAGACCAATTAAATCAGAATTTCTAGTTCGGTTTCAGGACCAAGAGATCTCTAAATTAATTCCAACGTGCAGGCAGGGTTCAGTAGCACTGCTTGAACTGAATAGATTTATCAGAGGTTATACAGCTAAGGTCTCTGGCCTGACAGTAAGAAGAAAACTCAGATTCTGAACCCTCTGGCTCTCTGGAGTTGGTGTAACTTCCAGACTCTTCAGATGATATGCGAATAAATCTCAGCCATAGACAGTGAGGTCAGACATTCTTATGCATTCTGAATTCGAGAAACAAAGAATTAGGAAAAAACCAGCCAGCTACAGAAGAAGTCTAAGAGGAAGAAAACTATAATAACCCGCATAGAATTAGCTTAGCATCCCAAGAAAAATGGGCGCATATGGAGAAAAAGGGAAAATCCAATGAAACTCTAGTCTACCTGAGACCTCTACTATAACAGAATAAAGTGAACAAATTGGAAGATTCTTTAAAAAAAAATCATATTCTATCTGTTCAGGTTGAGATAACTGAATGTTTATTGGCTTAGAATAAATTGTTTTTATTCAACAAATCAGTATTACCTTATACTAATAAATGAGACCCACATTTATAAGTTACTCTAGTTCCTAATTTTGACTATATTTTCATCCTCATGAAGATCAAGCAGTGTATGCTTGATGACTGAAAAACTATAAAATGCCCTCTACATCCCTTCATATCTTCGGACAATGGCATCCGAATGAAAATAAGCTAGTGATAAACTGCTGTGAGTGTAACAATTTCAAGGTAAGAAGGGTGAGGAAAGAATTGATTTTGCTATAGCAGGTTGGAAAAGCAAGGTGTGGGCATGGCTGTGAGTCAGGAAGCGCTATTATAGACCTAGCCTCCTCAGTCTAGTGACTTGGGATCAAAACAAGTGGGCATGCTTAAGAAGGCTTGAAATAAATTGTCTTTAACTCATCTCTTTTTGAAGTAGTTATTCTTACATAATTTTACTTTTTTTCCCAGAACAAGCAGATATTTATTTACTAGTTTTAATAAATAAGCAGAGGGAGGAGAAATTTTAAATGTTGTGTACAATGAAAAAGCAATTTCCTGATGCTTTCATTAATTTCTTCAAGTTACGAGAAAAAGAGAACCACTTCAGCTCAGAAAATACTCAACCTGGATGACAGCCTAGAAACATTCTGAAAGTTAAGTTCCCAAGTAACATTTTCAAAGAAAATCTATATCTACTCTATGTACTTTAGACCAATCTGTATCTACTCAATCTATTAATCAAACATATCAGTGAATAGCTCATTTGGGGATATTTGTAGATCCCCATATGGAGTATGTTAGCATAATTACAGTTTATATCGTAATATAGCTCTGCATTCATTTGCTCTAGTTTATTTCATCAGATTAAGTGGGAAGTTTTACAGGTACCATTTTAGTTTGGTGATGAAGATGATACAACAAATATCCTTGCATTATGGTTGGTATAGTTAGATTATGAATTGGACTATTTCTCTGAGTCACTAAGTGTCTTGCAACTATGGGAATGAGGAAATAATCACATGAGCAAGCCATCAATCTCTGATAAGCCAGATAAGTCAAAGAAAGTACAGTCTAGAAAATGTGATATTTGACTTCTCATTTCTAAGAGAAATGCCTCATCATCCATTCCTAGCCAAGCAGGTCTCACAGTGTTGAGGCACCAAACCAAGGTCTCAAAGGACAAACCTGTCACGTTGGAAATGTTCTAGAACTATTCTATGAATTCTAAAAGCTTAAAAAAAAAACTGGTTTCTAAAGGTGAGGAATTCCATAAGTTACACCAATTTTCTGGGCAGGCTTGTCTTAAACAAATGGTAAAATTGACCTTTTAGGTTATAAATGCTACCAACTCTGAAATGAACTGAAACACATCTTTTAGGCATACTTTTTTATATATAAGTCTACAGAGCTTTGTAATGTTGTCAGGTATTTTAGTCTAAAATCACTATATATTCTGTATTATTATCCCCTGACAAGGTTATGAGTAGTTATAAACTTTAATAGAGATAACCAATGGGTGAAATCTACCTAAACAAAAATTTCTATGTGAAGTTTGTGAACTGTTAAAAGATTAAACATAATTGTGTTAAGTAGCTTCCACAAAATGTATAATCTTCCTAGATTTTCCAGAAAATTACCTCAACATGATAGTTTTGTGGTGGAAACATAACAACATCCATCTTATTTTTTTCTTATATAAAGATTCTATAAAAGGAGAAGAATGAGAACTATTCCAGTGGGCTTTCTGCCCATTAGCCAAGCAACTGACTGCACATTTCAGACAACAAATAGATTTGAAAACTTTATGCTAACGAATAAATTATAACCTCACTGTGCTAAGTCCCTTGTAAAATGACTAGGAAAAAAAATATTATACAAAGAAGTTGTAACCTAAAATTTTGGTTAAGATTTAGAATGGAAATCAAAGTATCTGAGAAAAGTAAATCATTATCCAAAAGAAATGATAGCCATCTTAAATTCCCAATGTATTATTATACTTAAATAATTTATTCACAACCTTAGCTACCTTTTACTTGGTGGTTTACAGCTTGACATCATTTTTTCATTTGGTTTATATTTTATTCTAATAAAGCCACATCTGTGAGAAATCTCATTGTTTATTGAAGGAAACTTGGAAATTTCCATTATATACTCAGAGTAATTTGATATTGTAGTCAGATTTGCAAAGTGCTAATTGATAATAAAGTTGATTTATAGTCTACATATTTTCAAATTCAGCATCTAATGAAAATAGCTACCTACAGATTAAGGCTATCATTATCAAACCTCCATAAAGCCAATTAAAAATATAAGCTTTTTAATATTGGTCCATGGGTATAATGCATGTTTTTTTAACCAATTTACTTGCTGCTAAAGAAGCTCCATCTAATCAGTTATATCCCTGAGGTCAATGTATGATTGATATTTTCAATAACACAATTTCCTGCACTATTAAACACTAAGCATCTCAAGGAAACAAATATTACTTTTTAATAAAGATGCAAGCATGCATTCATATAGAAATCAGTTTGCACAAAATATATGCATTTTTAATTTAAATGCAGAACTTGTTGGGGTAGAAGTATTGGAGAGGACATCAGTATCTTGATGAATAGACAAAATCAGTCACGTCTTTTCCATCACCAGCTCCTTCCTCAAAGACAACAATTTATCAACAATTTCTTTCTTTTTTTAAGATTTTATTTATTTATTTGGCAGAGACAGACACAGTGAGAGAGGGAACACAAGGAGTGGGAGTAGGAAAGGAAAATTCAGGCTTCCTGCAAAGCAGAGTGCCAGATTCTGGACTCATTCCAGGACCCTGGGATCATGACCTGAGCCAAAGGCAGATGCTTAACAACTGAGCCATCCAGGTGCTCCATGTTAACAATTTCTTGAAAATTATTCTAACATTTTTTAAGCATTACATAGGAACCAAGACATACTGAACAACATTTATTTGTTATTTAAGAAATAAAACAGTGAAATAATGGGGTGCCTGGGTGGCTCAGTGGGTTAAGGCTCTGCCTTCTGCTCAGGTCATTGTTTCAGGCTCCTGGGGATTGAGCCCCGCATTGGGCTCTCTGCTCGGCAGGGAACCTGCTCCTCTCCCTCTCTCTGCCTGCCTCTGCCTGTTTGTGATCTCTCTCTCTTTGTCAAATAAATAAGTTAAAAATCTTAAAAAAGAAAAGAAAACAATAAAATAAGTTGTTGAATCTTACCCTCAAAGAGCTTTTAATCAAGCAATCATAGGGACAAAATGATTTCCAAAGTGCTCACCATCTACACACACTCCTTGTCACATATATGTGGTATTAGTGTCTCTTGCGATTTACAAATACAAAGATATTCCATAAGGAGGGTCAGAACCTACATGGCTTGATGAGCCTTGGACTATCCTCCATTTCTACCAATCATAAAAGAGCACGTTCCATTGCTTCTACATCTAGCAGATTGAAGAAACCATCAAGTCCTTAAAACTACAGTTACAACTTGGGGGAAATGACTCCAACTCTGTTCCTTATTTTTTTCTTTTCTAATACAGGTATGATAATAATACCTACACCACAGAGATGTGAGCTATAGATAAAATAATGTATATGTATAATTCTTTTTTAAAAAAAGATTTTATTTATTCATTCGACAGAGGGAGATCACAAATAGACAGAGAGGCAGCAGAGAGACAGAGAGGGAAGCAGGCTCCCCGCTGAGCAGAGAGCCCAATGCGGGGCTCTATCCCAGGACCCCGAGATCATGACCTGAGCCGAAGGAAGCGGCTTAACCCACTGAGCCACCCAGGCACCCTTATGTATAATTCTTGAGCCTCCTATATATTCAGTGCTCAAGATGAGTTTCTGTTATTGTGCTCTGAAAAAAAATATAATTTTTATTATAAAATTTTATTCTAGCATCAAAATAATTGAAGTTCATCTAGTTTAACTGGTTTTTCCAATGACACATACTTAGAAAGTGGCCTTAGATTGGGTCAATCTAAGGGCTGTCTGGTTCTTAAAGATGCATATTATACAATACAACATGAAAATGGCAAACTGTATAATAGTATTTAGTAAAATAAACTATAATAGCAAAGTAATTTTAGAGTGCAGAGGGCAGCATAAGATATACATATGTTGATGTTGGAAAAAGTCCGCTAGATGTTGGTTTCCTCTTTAATATAAAAAATGTAATCTTATTAGTTACATCAATATTCTAATTTATAAAATATAATTCATAAATAAATGCAGATTCATACTTTATGATATGATATAGAACATAACAAATATAGGTATAAAACCACAAATAAATATGAATCTACTGATTGTTAATTTATAGCTATCGAGTGTCAATATATCTTTGACAACAGTTTCCAGATTAATATTATAACTACCACAGTTTTTTAATGTTAACATTTTCAAAACTGGCTTCAGACCTCATTCAAAAGAAGAGAGGGGCACCTAGGTGGCTCAGTCGATTGAGTGCCTGAGTCATGATTTTGGCTCAGGTCATGATCTCAGGGTGGTGGGATGGAGTCCCAAGTCAGGCTCTACACTCAGTTGGGGATCTGCTTGAGATTTTTTTTTTCCATCTTCCTGTTTCCTCCACCATGTGCTCTCTCTCTCTCTCTTGAATAAATCTTAAATTTAAAAAGAAAATAAAACATTAGAGATTCAGCTAAAGTCATATGCTTCTCATCTTTCCAGTTTCCTGAAGTAGATTCATATGTGTTTAGGATAAGTCCCAAACCCTTATTCAATATTCTAGATCCATATCCCATATTAAGTTCTCACATACCAAACCTCTCGTTACCATCAATCAACAAGTACTATAGAACCTGTAGTGTGTAGATGCTCAAAATGCTACTGATGAGGATCCCTTGTGTAGACTGGGTCCTTGTTTGTTATCTCACAGATTAAAATTGGGTACAATAATCAAAATTTGTAATGATGGCCCTAAATCAGGAGGAAGAGTGTTAATTTTATACATTTCCATATAAGGAATTAGGTACATACTAGATTTTAGTAATATTTATGTTAAAATGGCATATGTTAAAGAAAATTTTGTCTTTAATGGGATAAAATACAGGAATACAAAATGTATTTATGCAACCTCTAGCTGATTTCCTATTGATGTTGTCATTTACAAATACTTTTTTGTATATAATTTAAAGGCATTATATTGAAAGAAAAAAAGAATAATCTTTTGAATTAGTGTTTTTGTATTTTCTGGATGGAGCTAGAAGCTATAATGTTAAGCAAAATAAGGTAGAGAAAAACAAATACCATATGATTTCACTGACATGGAATTTAAGAAACAAAACAAATAGGCAAATGTAAAATAGAGAGAGAGAGAGAAACCAAGAAATAGACCTTAAACTCTAGAGAACACACTGATGGTCACCAGAGGGGAAGTGGGGTTGTGGGATCAATGCAAGTGGATTAAGAGGACCCTAATGATGAGCACAGAGCAATGCAGCAATGTATAGAACTGTTGAACTATCATATTGTACACCCAAACATAATACAACACTGTAAGTTAACTCTACTGTAATTAAAAAGAACAACTTAATAAAAAAAATCCTCTAGGTTCTCTCCAAAAATATTCTATATCTGTGATAAAAGTTCCATTGAAATTTCAGATGGAGATACACAGGCAAGGTTGAATTAAATATAGCATTGACTTCCAGTATCATTTCTGACTTTTAAACAGCACTTAGAAAATTCAGAAGGAAGGTCTCTGCAATTTGTGATGATTTTAATGTCTTTGATTCTTTTGGGTTTTTCTCCCAAGGTAAAATGAGAACATACTTTGGTTGCCATGTGTGTTCAGGAGCTTTGGAGCAGAGGGCCTTTGAGGAATATCTCAGTGGGGTCAGTAGGAATTAAAGGGGAATGATAAACAGACTTGTATTCTCTCTGGGAGAGTGAACGTAAGGGAGTGGTTTTGCCTCTTCTATGCCTTGAGGCAGATGAATACGGTCATATGAGAGTTATTCAGACTCTATATTTAATGCACTTACTGAGTTCAGAGACATAGGTACTGAATTAATGGTTTAAAGGATGTATTTTTAGTTTCTTTCTCAATAATATAATTTGGAAGCCTCAAACATATTAGGGTACAGAAGTAGGATAAAATCTTTCAAACATTGTTTGGCAAAAGAACATTTTTTTCTTTCTCTCTTTCTCCTTTTTTTCTTTTTTTTTTAATACATCCTTTCTCTTATCTTCTCAAGTGTGGATTCCTGATGCAAAGACTTCAACATTAATTCACCAAAGGAAGCACCATAATTTTTTAAAAATATTTTATTTATTTGACAGAGAGAGATCGCAAGTAGGCAGAGAGGCAGGCAGAGAGAGAGAGTGGGAAGCAGGCTCTCTGCTCAGGGAGCCTGATGCGGGACTTGATCCCAGGACCCTGAGATCATGACCTGAGCCGAAGGCAGCGGCTTAACCCACTGAGCCACCCAGGCGCCCAGGAAGCACCATAATTAACACTGGGAATCCCCTGTACTTGGATATCTTATTTCCCACCTCAAAAGCCGGGGGAGAAGTAGCCTTGTAACCAATGACAGAAACAGATTAGGCTGCACCTCCATTTTTTTTTTTTAATACTTTATTTATTTGACAGAGAGAGATCACAAGTAGGCGCAGAGAGAGAGAGAGAGGAGGAAGCAGGCTCCCCGCTGAGCAGAGAGCCTGATACGGGACTCGATCCCAGAACCCTGAGATCCCAACCTGAGCCGAAGACAGAGGCTTAACCCACTGAGCCACCCAGGTGCCCCTGCACCTCCATTTTTAAAGATTAATTCAAATCATCAGAATCATGTGGAATCTTAATCAACCAACTGGTGATACTTTTTCAAGTAAGTCTGTCTTAAAAGCTAAAGTTTCCAAAAATAATGTATCATTTTATTTTTAAATGTTATCTCAAAGGTATTTTGCAGCTGTGGACAAGAATGTCACCAGTTCATGTTTCTAATTAAATAAATGCATTGGAAAATGCAATGGAAAATACCAGTATTGGTTAAAAGTAAGTGCCAATGGAGACAGGTTTCTTTTCTGTTTCATTCGTGACTAGACTGCCAGAGTCTAGAAACTTGAGTGACCCCAGCAGCGTTGCCTTGTTAAATGACCAAAACCACATTATTTAGATACTGAATATAGAAGACAAAGTTTTATTTTAGCATCAAAAAAAGAATTAAAAAAAAATCACTGAAGAAAAGAAAGGATCTCCTATCTTTATTAGTAACAGATTTAAGAAATGTACTTTTTTTTTTTTAGATTTTATTTATTTATTTGATAGACAGAGATCACAAGTAGGCAGAGAGGCAGAGAGAGAGGAGGAAGCAGGAGGAAGAAGGCTGTCCACAGAGCAGAGAGCCCGATGCGGGGCTCGATCCCACGACTCTGGGATCATGACCCCAGTCGAAGGCAGCGGCTTTAACCTGCCGAGCCACCCAGGCGCCCCAAGAAATGTACTTTTAACAATATGACTTTTCCTAGTGTTGTTAATAGACATATTAGAAAATTATTTTTACCTTTATATCTAAAACAATTAAAATTTGTTTCAGATAGCCTGATATAATTTTGCATTGCAAGTAACATCATAGGCACCATGCTTTAAATGTTGAATTTTTTCCATAGCTTCAACCTCAGAAAATACTTACTTCTCCATAGTTATGTTCTTAGTGATGTTGTAAAGAGTCAGCATAGGGTAAACAAACAAACAAACAAACTCCTTGTTAAAACAAACAGGGGCTCCTGGGTGGCTCAGTGGATTAAGCATCTGCCTTCTGCTCAAGTCTTGATCCCAGGATCCTGGGAATGAGCCCTGCATAGGGCTCCCTGCTGAGCAGGGAGGCTGCTTTTCCCTCTCTTCCCCACTCATGCTCTCTCTCACTCTCTCTGTCTCTCTCAAATAAATAAATAAAATCTTTAAAAGAATTTATAAAAATAAAAATAAATTAACAAAACAAAACGGGGGTGCCTGGATGGCTCAGTGGGTTAAAGCCTCTGCCTTCAGTTCAGGTCATGATCTCAGGGTCCTGGGATCAAGCCCCACATCGGGCTCTCTGCTTGGCAGGGAGCCCCCTCTCTCTCTGCCTGCCTCTCTGCCTACTTGTGATCTCTGTCTGTCAAATAAATAAATAAATAAAGTCTTTAAAAAAAAAAAAAAACAAAAACAGAAAAAAAAAAAAAAACCAATGCAGAAATTAATTAAATCTCTCCTTACCCCTCAAGGGGGCAAGTGAATTTAAAAAAAAATGTCACCACTGCTCTTCCCCAAAATGATTAGACTTCCATATATACATTCCACTTTTGAGAATCCTCTCCTTTCTAATGACATGTCATCTATAATAAGGATTTCATTTTAAGAACATTTTATTTTATGAAAAAAATGATGTGAAATGTGTTTACAAGTTTCCGTTTTAAGGTAAAGCAAGTCCTCAAAAAAAAAAAATCCTATTTAGAATAGTGATGATCATCTAGTTAATAGAAAATATAGCAACCCAAATGCCTCCTTTTGCTGTCTTGACAGTTAGGGTCACAGAGGACAGTGGGACTGGAAGTAAATTAGTAGCGCTCATCCTGACCACAGCCATGAGTAGTCAATTTACATCTTTAACCAGAGCATGAGCTTTGAAGCACTATTGTCCTCCGAGTAAATGTAGTTCATGCCAAATTGACTTGATTTGTAATCTAGTTCAGCGAAAGGCAAGAGAACCCATAGGAAACCAGCTTTAAATGATGCTGTCTGGGGAATTTCCTCTGTGATAGAGTGTGACTTCTCAAGTTGGTGTTCCAGGCCACAGAGGAAGTGTTTTTTCTTTGTTTATTTGTTTTCTTTTTCTATCTGGACCCGAACATCTCTCCCTTTCAAATAATTACCCAGGGAAGACTGAAGCCAAGAGCTACCCTCTTGTATTTATTCTGGCTTATATTCCAAAACTACACTGCAGCACTTAAAAGTACTTAAGCTTCATTTGATGAAAAGTTTTAGAGTAAAATAAATAAATGTGTTCCAAAATATTACCTCCAAATAAAACCAATTTCAGAATTTCTATCAAACACATTTCATGGCTATTCAAAAAAAAAAAAAAAGAATTTTAGAATAAATTCCTACAGGACACTTTTATAGGATAATGTTATGAATGTATATATTCTTATATTTTAGTGTAAGTACTCTGGAATCTAATTTAGTTAAATTTGGAGAGGTTTTTTTGTTCCTTGACAGTATAAAGGGGATGAATAATGCCTCCAATCTACTTTTACACTTAGATGACAGGAGGTATCATAAAGGAAATATGGCTATCTAAAGTGTTCACCTCGATATTTATATATCCCAGCATATACATACCTTTAAAAAATTACCTTCAGGTAAAAGGGGAAAGTCATGTGTAAAGTGGATTCTAGTATTTTTATGCGTTATCAAATCTTATTATGTTGTAGAGATTCTCAGTGTAAAAGGAAGCTTATTTTAAAATCTTTTATCTAAAAAAATATATATAACTTTCAAATTATTTTTCCTAGCCATGACTTCACTCAGCTATCAGTCAATAAAATTGATTGCCAGTTTTTCAGAGTGGTAGATTTTACAAGGAAACACAAAATGAGTAAATTGTCAGTATGGCTTTGTTTTAAGCACAATGACTTTGCATCAGTGGAAAATATGGAAAAAGTGGTCCTCACTGATGGAAAATTATTTTATGTCTCAATGTGACTTATTCCCTATAAATAAATTACTTTATTCATAAGTAGAAAAAAGAAAAAGAACAGATAATCTAGTTACACATTACTTGGATCAAAAATTAGGTAGGATTATGACATTTATTATCTGGTATGGCTCAAAAACATATAACTACATACTCAAATCAGTTTTGTTTCTGTGATCACAGCTGGAACTTTGGGGTCCTCAGTCTAAGAGTGACAAGAAACCAGTGAGCCCGGTGGTGGGTATTAAGGAGGGCACGTATTGCATGGAGCAGTTTTGTATTGTATGGTGACTAGCATACCACAAAAAAAAAAAAAAAAAAAAAAAAAAAGATGTCCTAAAAACCTAAAAACCTCTCTCTCTCTCTTTTTTCTTTTTTAAGTAGTATTCTTGTAGCTATGCAATTTCCATGGTTGGAGTGTTAACCAGTTTAGGTGGTAGATAAGTACAATGCCTGGAGTGAGAAGGCAAATGACAATTCAGGAGGAAAAAAAAATGAAGAAAAAAAAAAAAGAAAGGAAAATCTATTAACACTAAATGTGAGGAGACACAGTAAATCAAATAAGCACACTAATTTATATTCCAGCTTTAATAGTGGTTGGAGGAGGAGGAAAGCCCAAACCAATAAAGTGGCACTGATTATTACAACTTTGCTTAAAATAAAAAGTAGAGTGAGAACAAACACTATCCAGAGCCACAATGGGCTGAATACTACAATGGACGTCTGTGTATGTGCATATTTATGACTGATCAAATTGTCCTTAGACATATTCAATCCCGCAAGAACAGACTCTCAGGAGAATGGATTCTCTCCATAGTGTTGAATCAGGGATGGGCCAGGGCCTAAAGTTCCCGGTATCAGTCTGCAGACAGAAGCCAACTTAATGAGTCTGTGGGACTACGAAGAGATGCACTGAAGTGATTAGACAAATTATTTGAGATGTCTTGAAAGTAATAATTTTAATAATAATTAAATTAATAATTATTATTAGTAAATTAAATTAGTAATAATTAAGTGTAATATGATTTTAAAGTAAATATGATTCTGGTGCTCTGAGACTTAAAGCTGAATCTTATTATTTGCATATCAACAGTTATTCTATCATTTCCATTTCAATGTTAAATCTAAATATATATTAAAGTCTTCATTCAATGACATATTTGATGTTAAATGAAGTTCTGATATTTTTCAATTTTATACAAAATGGCACTCTAGGACTCTATTTACTTTATTCTGTTTGTTTGCCCTAATAGAGCTAATAATTATATATACAAATATCTGTACCTAGAAACAGTATGACATTTATTGATAAATTTTTAATCTCTTCTTTCCAAGAATGTCAATGCCTTAAGAGTAGAGATATTCTCATTTGCTTCACTCATAGCAACCAGCACAGTAAATGAATGAATGAACTGACAAGTTAAAAGTTCAGTGGATATGACCAAGGTTGTGGACTCTTGAACTAAAAGTGGGAGAATGCACTAGTTCAGTAATGGTCCCCTTCTGAAGCTGGTTCCAGAGAGAAATTACATACCTTTGAGGGCTTCAAGAAAGAAGGGGGAAAACAAAGGATTTGGGGCTCTTGACTCATTCGGCACTGAGGTCTCTCAACTCACAACAGAAAAATGGAGGCTATTTAGAAAACTTTTGAATTTAATTACAAGGTCAGACTACCACACCAAATTCATGCTATACAACGCTACTGATACCAGCAGTGAGAAAATACTTTTTCCTTTTATAATTATTCCACTGGGAAGAAAGTGATGGTTTAAAACACGTGGGATTTTGGGGCACCCGGGTGGCTCAGTGGGTTAAGCCTCTGCCTTTGGCTCAGGTCATGATCTCAGGGTCCTGGGATCGAGCCCCATATCAGGCTCTTTGCTCAGCGGAGAGCCTGCTTCCCTTCATCTCTCTCTGCCTGCCTCTCTGCCTACTTGTGATTTCTGTCTGTCACATAAATAAATAAAATCTTAAAAAAAAAAAAAAAACAACAAACATGTGGGATTTTGCTAGATTTGGTCACAGGGAGATTGGCATGATGAAAACAGAACCCAACAGGGAGGCATAAACGATGAAATGAATGGGGAAAGTAATAGTAAAGGACCCCCAGGTACGCTATAAAGGTATAAAAAACATAGTAAAACATGTAATTAATATGGAAATAATATAATTTTAAAATAATTGTTTACTCATCCAGATACTAAATATGTTCATATTTGGCTAAGTGTAAGACAGACACAAGGTACTTTCCTGTAGTGGTTTTGCTTCTCACTATTCCACACATTTGGGATCTTAACAGTAGGAGCCTCAGAGAAAATCAGGAAGAGCAACCCCTGAAGACTAAGTCCTAAATTAGGAAGATCACGACCTTAAGGACATGACAGTTTGGGTGTTAAAGGAAATGTGAATGGGTTTTCCCTCCCTGATTAATAAGACTGGAACATCCACTAACACATACCTTAAAAATGATAAAAAGACTGTCACATTCACACATTCTTGGCAGCTCAGAGTATTTAAGAGATGACTAACGTCACCTAAATATACCAAAAGAAGAACCCATAGACCTGCCTACACAGTCTCCCTCCTGCCTTCTCCCCAACCCCGTGTCTCTGTGCCTCTGTCTCTCTCAGAATCAGCTGTTGAATTTAATAAGAAATTACTTTCACAATAGAGTTCAATGAGTTTTATTCTCTAGCATTGTTTATACATTGCAAATACAGAAACAGGTCATTAAGCTGTAAATTAAGTGAAATTCACATGAATGCCAGTAAATTAAAGACCCACATAAATATGATCTGCGTATAATAATGGGAAAATATTCTATCTTTATTTTACTTTTTAAAAGTTAGACTAGTTTCCCCTCACACATGAAAACATCTTTAAATTGATTTCTAAGCTTATAGAACTAAATGACTTTGTAAAGAAATGTGGAGATTCCCCTAAAAATTAAAAATAGAGCTACCCTATGATCCTGCGATTGCACTACTGGGTATTTTCCCTAAAGATACAGATGTAGTGAAAAGAAGGGCCATCTGTACCCCAATGTTCATAGCAGCAATGCCCACAGTCGCCAAACTGTGGAGAGAGCCAAAATGCCCTTCAACAGACGAATGGATAAAGAAGATGTCCATACGCCTGGGTGGCTCAGTTGGTTAAGCAGCTGCCTTCGGCTCAGGTCATGATCCCAGCGTCCTGGGATTGAGTCCCACATCAGGCTCCTTGCTCAGCAGTGAGCCTGCTTCTCCCTCTGCCTCTGCCTGCCTCTCTGTCTGCCTGTGCTCGCTCCTGCGCTCTCTATCTGACAAATAAATAAATTAAAAAAAAAAAAAGATGTCCATATACACAATGGAATATTACTCAGCCATCAGAAAGGATGACTACCCAGCTTCTGTATCAACATGGACAGGACTGGAGGAGATTACGGTAAGTGAAATAAGTCCAACAGAGAAAGACAATTATACGGTTTTATTTCTTTGTGGAACATAAGGAATTGCATGGAGGACATTGGGTGAAGGAGAGGAGAAGTGAGTTGGGGGAAATCAGAAGGGGAGACGAAGCATGAGATACTATGGACTCTGAGAAACAAACTGAGGGTTTTGGAGGGGAGGGAAGTGGGGGGTTGGGTGAGCCTGATGGTGGGTATTACGGAGGGGACATATTGCTTGGAGCACTGGGTGTGGTGCATAAACAATGAATGCTGGAACACTGAAAAAATAAAATTAAATTAAAAAAAAATAAAGAACTAAATGACTTGGCTTTTCTCATTAACTCTAAAATCTGACATAAGAGAAATATCAGCCTCCTGTTTTCACAGCTCAGCACCAGGAAAGATAGCTAAGAATTATTGATATTTTGCAGTCATTTCTTCCAATACCTATTTACTGCAAGAATGATCTAGGTGTAAAAAATAAAAATAAAAATTTTTAAAAGAATGATCTAGCTATCATACTTGCCAGGCTTTTTTTACCCCCTTCTATATTCTACTTACTCTGGGAAGACAGATCTTTCAAGTAAGTACCCGGGTTTTCCTATTTCTCTCCACATTTCTAAAGTAACAGAGAAAATTGTGTGCATATCTCAAATTATAAATTCTGTGTGTACACAAACTTATGATATTAATTTGTGTATTTTAAATTATAAAATATTCACATATTTATAAATCTCTTGAATAGGAGTCTTTTAAAGAGTGCACTCTTAAAAATTACAGATATCCTTTGTACTGCACTTGTTAGTTTGGAACTTCAAATTGCTAATGAAATTCCCAAGAGGGCTACGCAAGGAAGCAGGGTGGGGCAGGGCTCAGCCAAGGGCACTACTTTCTTTATATCTGACTGAGAGGTTATCAGACAACTAGGAATAGGCAGAGAATCAATTAGGAAATCACTTCACTTGCACTTCTGGACTGAATTCAATTCTGCCAGAACATCTAAACTGATGAATCATAGTCTCTATATCTGCTCTCCTCCCCTTGGGGTCTTTTGGGAACACATTAGAACACCAGGCCTTTGTAATTATTAATAAAGTCACATGAAAATTTCTATGATGAAGAGATGCTTTATAAAGATGTGCATATCTCCAATTCATATTGTGTCTAGATTTACATATAGGAACTTGATATAAAGTGCTTACATGTACCCATTGAAATTCTAACTATATTCCTCTTCTGCTCCCCATTAACTGATTTGTATGCAAGTCCATTTACAACCAAATCTGATAGTTTCATGTCAACACTGTTTTAAATGAATATAAAGAAAATATAAATGAAGAGAGTAATGCGATGCAATTTTAAATTAAGTGGAAATAAATGTTAAAGTCATGTCTAAATATGAAAAATAGAAGACATTCATTGGGGGAAATTAATTTCATTTGAATATTTACAATGATTATTATGTGATACTATTTAAAAGTGATGAATTTCATACATATGGATAGAATTGGTCTTCCCTTGTTCTGGTTTCAGGCTCAGTTTTTTTCTTCAATGAACTACAGAAAAAGAAAACAAAACTGCACATACTCCAGGAGAAACAACTTACTTCCAGCCCACAGTGGAAAAGAAATAATTTTTACTCTTTCTTCTTGTATGCTTTTTTCTTTTTCACCTTCCAACTAGAATTCATACTCCGCTCTCCCACAATGGTGACCAAGGATTTGGTACTGAAGGATTCTATTTGGAATTTTCTTTTATGTCACTGGTACTTTCAACACCGTCCACAATAAATACTTTTTAGGCAGCTTATGTTGAGTTTTGACATACAAGGTATTTTGTATATGTACAGTATGTAATTTGACAAGTTTCACATATGTAAGTACCGTGAAACTATCATCACCACCGTTCCCAGAAGCTCCCCCTGGCCCTTTCTGAACTCTCCATTCCCAACTGCCAATGGCCTCTGTCATTGACTATTTTTGACTTCTAGAATTATGCAACCATGGGGAGATAGAACATGTGCTAGTTCTTTTGTCTGGCTTCATCCACTCTGCCTGAGTATTCTGAGATTTCTCCACATTGTTGTGCATTCCCTTCTATTTCTGCATATTTCATTGCATTGGTATACCACAATGTTTATATGCTTTTCTGCTGATGGGTTGTTCCTGGGTTGATGCTGTACACATTCATATCCAAATCTTTGCACAAAAATGTGCTTTTATTTCTTTTAGGTATATATATATATATATATATATATATATATATATATATATATATATGAACGAAGAGGCAAGGTCATATGGTGAGTGTATGTTTAATAATTATTTTTTTTAATTGCCAAGCTGATTTCCAGAAACTGTTGTAGCACTTTATTAATTTTAGAATTTTTGAGATGTGTTTAGAGGGACCTCATGTAGGCTTTAAATTGCATCTCTCCAATATTGTTGAATATATTTTTGCATTCTTATTTTTTGTCCATACATCTTTTTGGTTAGAGTGGATGTTCAGATATTTTTTCTTTTATTTTATTGGGTTCTTTTATTATTGAATCTTCAGGGTTCTTTATATATTCTGAGTACATGTCCTTTATCAGATGTGTGATTTTCAAATGATTTCTTCCAGATGCTGGCTTGACTTAAATCCTTTTAATTGTATTGTGAGAATATAATTAGAATATGGTCTATCTTGTTAAATGTTCCATGCGGTGCACTTGACACAATGTGTTATGAATAATGTTTCCAATCAGCTATGTATATTAATATAGCTGCATCACTTAGAGAAGCCCATTTATTGTGGAATATGCATCGGTGACTTGGATCATTGAAAAATTGATGACTCTCAAAATCTAAGAACTCCCATATTTTTACTGCTAGCACAGTTAAGTGGCAGCAAAATAAAATTAGGGAGAAATGGCCATTGGTGTGAGACAGACCCTTGTGTACTATCAGTTCCACTAATCCTGTATAATTCTGTCCACACACAGAAGGGGAAATTACACCTCTATGTGGATTTTTAGGGAGACAGAGTGATGTCTCTGACGTGTAAGTACTCAGCGCATACTAAGTGCTTGCTCTTTATCAAGAGCTTGTAACGAGACTGAATGTTCAACCCTGCCCCAAACATGCACATACAAAGAAATAATTCATGTAAGAAAATAAAGATCAGATAGATGTGAACTGCAGAGTATCTCGAGCAGAAAACTGGGTGTCCCAGCTAAGTCTCTCTTCCTGCAGATGAGAGGACAGGCTGCTCTTAGTCAAACCTGTACATGGCAGAGTCATGCGGGCTTACTGGGATGAACGTGTGGAGTCCTCACGGGCTCTAATACATTATCTGTAATGACATGGATCATAAAGAATGACCCTGACAAACTAGGGAGGCCGATGAGAAACTGCATGAAGTTGTAGTAGGTTAAATACATTTGAATAAATAGCTCTTAATTTTTTTTTAAACAGGGGGCGCCTGGGTGCTCAGTGGGTTAAAGCCTCTGCCTTTGGCTCAGGTCATGATCTCAGGGTCCTGGGATCAAGCCCCACATCAGGCTTTCTCAGCAGGGAGCCTGCTTCCCTTCCTCTCTCTGTGCCTACCTCTCTGCCTACTTGTGATTTCTGTCTGTCAAATAAATAAATAAAATCATTAAAAAAAATTTTAAACAGGATGATATGAACCATCAGTTTTATTTACTGTGAGAATAAATAAAATCCTAGGGAAAAACCACCAAAGTTTCAAAATAACCTTTTATGTAAGGGAGGGTAAAGAACTTCACCAAACCCGAGAGTACCCAGTAGTATCTAAAAACAAAATTTGTTTTTTTTAAAGATTTTTTATTTATTTATTTGATAGACAGAGATCACAAGTAGGCAGAGAGAGAGAGGAGGAAGCAGGCTGTCCGCAGAGCAGAGAGCCCGATATGGGGCTCGATCCCATGACCCTGGGATCATGACCCGAGCTGAAGGCAGCGGCCTTAACCCACTGAGCCACCCAGGCGCCCCTAAAAACAAAATTAGAGAAAAGATTAACTATGGAGCTGATGTCATGTCATTTTTAACCCTTTGTTTACTGAACACTTGACTAAACTAGAAAAACTCATTTTAGAAATATTAACCTCGGTAACACTGTTTGGACTGAGGAAATACACAGACTCAGAAACATACCATATGCTCAGAGAATGAAAAACAGTTCAAGGCAGACTGGTCTTTGGAGTGAAAAGATCACTTCGATTGACTTAAATGATAAGCAACTAATGTAATAGGAATTCTTAGCAAAGTACTTTAAAATAAAAGTAAATAAAATTTAATAAAATTTAATTTATTTTATTTTATAAAAATAAAATTCATCAAGTAATCCTTCATAAATAGAGCTCAAAAAGAGAAAGCTGATGAACAACTAAATACATTTGTTTAAGGTAGGATGGGGCACTTGGGTGGCTCAATTGGTTAAGCATCTGCCCTTGGCTCAGATCATGATCCCAGGGTCCTGGGATTGAGCCCCACATCAGGCTCCTTGCTTGGCAAGGAACCTGCTTCTTCCTCCCCTTCTGCTTCTCCCCCTGCTTCTGCTCTCTCTCACTCTCTATTAAATAAAATCTTTAAAAATAAAAAAAAAGGAGGGTAAAGGCCATAAAATTCCAAAATTATTCAAGAACCGCAAGCTATCTTATTGAGCTTGGCATCTAGTTTGGCAAGTAAAACAAAACAAAGTAAAACCAAAATGTAAATAAAATGTAAATTTTAATAAAGGATAAAACTGTGCCCTGGTGCTGAAATATATAGATGGCATAATCCACCTATAACACATACAACACGGAATTTGTGCTGGTGTAAGGGAGGGGAAAGCACTGGAGGAAGGTTTCAGGGCCCTATGTGCTAATCTAATTGAGAGAACGTTTCCCCCAGGTGACATGGTCATGGCTGACAATCATAATCCTCACAAAGTCAAGGTCAGAAGAACACAGCAGCTCAAGACCCATGGAATGGATGGGAGGTAGCACCTTACCTGAGATACCATTTGTCTTAGTCTATGAAAATTTGTCACAATCTCCCACCATTCTATGTAGGGGTTGGCCTGGCACAGGTGATCATCTAAATTGAATACAGGTTTGCCTTTTGTGTCTGCCACTATTCCAGATAAATTTTCTTTTCTTTTTTTTAACCTTATTTATTTACTTGAGAGAGGGGGAGGGGAGAAGGGAGAGGGAGAAGCAGACTCCCCAGTGAGCAGGGAGCCTGATGTGGGACTCGATCCCAGGGCTCAAGGATCCTGACTTCATCTGAAAATAGACACTTAATGACTGAGTCACCCAGAGACCCTCTAGATAGATTTTCTTGCAACTCATCTGTACCTAAAATTCTCTATCTCTGAAAGATTACAGCCACAGGAAACCCAATCTTAAATAAAACACACCTTCAGTCTTCCTTAATTATATATAAATCATATGAAAACATTTCCTCCTGGTCCAAAAGATGAACAAGTCAAGAGCGGAAAGGGAGTGTATTAGCAAAACTGCTCTCAGGAAAGGGGACATCACATGTTGTAAATGAGTATTCCTATCAACACTGATTCACTATACGAAATAGAAGAGGTGATTGAAAAATAAATTATTCACCACTCTACAAAATTTATGAGAATAACTGAATATTACTTATGAGCTTCTTTCATGTCTTCTCGGTACCAGGGGATCATTTCTAGTCTACCCAGCAAGCACATCAGTATGTTTGGGAAAGATTGAAATATAATTTAGATGGGCATGCTGAGAGTCGGAACAAGAATTTCAGCTTCTAACTTATAAATTGGTCTGATAGAAAGAGTCAGTAGCCTTGGGAGTTGGGTCACTGTGTTGGGAGAGAACGGTCTTCACACTCAGCTTAGCATAAAAGCTACAGAACAATAAGGATTCAGAGCTAGTAACCTCCCTTCTGATTATTACTGCTCCCACATCTGGCAGAAACAGAGAAAAGATGGGAATAAAAGTTTGGCTTCCGCATTTCTAATCTATGGTATTTGTGAGAAGAACAATCATGATGACAGAAGAGTGACAAACATGGGCAAACATAGAAGGAAGGTTTGTAGTGTAAGGGAAGATACCACCAAAGGCAGAGTAGGGTCTCCCACCCTCACAGACTTACTTACAGACTGTGGAAGCCCCATCAAACACACACACACAAGATAGACCAAAAAAAAACAAAAACAAAAAAAAAAACAAAACAAACAAACAAAAAAAAACCACACTGTTGTGAGGAAGAGGGGAGCTTTGAATTTTAGTGCCTTTTTTAGAGTCATAAACACCATCTTAACTAAGAATCTAGCTAAGGAGCGAATCTTTGCCCCAGGGACAGTGGCCTCCCAGAGGACTTCAAAGAGAGTCTCAAACTGCCCAGACAATGGAACTTCAGAAGTTATACTTCAGCAAAGAAAAGGTGTCCTTATCACTGGTACCCAAGCAAGACCATGGACCATCTGAAGACCCAGGGCAACAAGGAATGTCACGGCAAAGAGGAGAAGAAGCAGAGAGCCTAAAGCCACATTTTCATTCACATCATCATGAGATCCTGTTGGTGACACTCTCCCCTATTTATCTCACCCCACATACCACCACATAGATGCACATGAAGTCACTTCCTTGGAGGGGATGGCAAGAGGAGAAATTGGCATCACTGAAACACTGAGGGTTTTTTTTTTTGTTTGTTTCTTTGTTTTTTATCCAAGAGATATTAAATACTGCATAGTTGGGTTAATTAAAATTGGACTGGTTTATTTATTTTTCCTTCTAGCTAATAAGACATAAAGGCTTAAGGTATACTTTAAATTAGTTACAGTCTAAAGAGAAGAAATTTAATTTTCTCTGCAGATTCAAGGTTCAATTTTGTCAGTAAAATCATGTGAACTAGCTACAAGAATAATGTTAATTCATGATCTTATTGTGAATTCATGATCTTGCTAACAAAGGAAAGCAAGGCTGTCAAATTAAAATTCAAGAAAAAAAATAAAGAACAGTTGGAAGAAGGAACTCAATTATCTATATTAATAGAAAATACTGCAGTAAAATTTCCCAGATATTCAAAGCAAAAGGGTAGAGAATAAACCAATGAAGAAAGAAAAAAAAAAATGAGATGGAAGACTGATGTGGAAGATTCAATCTATAATTAGAGAAAGTAAAGAAAAAGGCAGCAGAACAAAAAGAGCATGGAAAGAGATAATTATAAAAGAAACTTTCCTCATTTAAAGAAGATCACATTTTAAAAAATTGAGTGTTTGCAGACCAACTTAATGAGAAGTATTACACAAGACACATCCTTCTGGAATTTTCAAATGTTAATGACAAAGAAAGATAGAAGCTTCAGAGGGAAAAACACCTAAAGATATAAGAATTGGATTGGTGCCTAAACTCTACATCATTAAACACTGGAATACACACACACACACACACACACACGTATACTGAACTCATAAGGGAAAAGAAGTTTCAGCTTAAAAATGTTATTCCACCAAATATATCATTACGCCTGTAAGAAAAAGACATTTTGAGATATACAGAAGAAATAAAAAAAAAGACATCCTTTCTAAAAAATGAAAGATAATAATTTTAGACATCCTTTCTAAAAAAAGAAAGATAATTAATAATAAAGTTTAAAAATAATTAGAAAAATAAATGCCATGATGCCCTGAACATGAGAATTTTAATTTTTTTTTTTTTTTTTTTGGTCAGAGAGAGCGAGCGAGCACAGGCAGACAGAGTGGTAGGCAGAGGCAGAGGGAGAAGCAGGCTCCCTGCCGAGCAAGGAGCCCGATGTGGGACTTGATCCCAGGACGCTGGGATCATGACCTGAGCCGAAGGCAGCCGCTTAACCAACTGAGTCACCCCAGCGTCCCGAACATGAGAATTTTAATAATGTTTCTGTGATTGCTGTTCATTGAATATACTGTCTATTAAGCATTTACTAAGTGCCAGACATTTCATTAAGCTCTCTCTTACAGTAACAATAGTCAATCCATGACTCATCAGTTGTGTGAGGTAAGTACTCCCAGACCCAATTTCTGCCCCCACAGTCTCACTGATGACTCCCAGCTGTTAAGTAACTTCTCTGTGAGCAGGCTAACTTTCCCGTAATTGTATGTGTCTATGAAAAGGTTTATAAATATTAGTAAAAAAAAAAAAGAAGAATGAAGTTTGTAACTCCAAATTAATAAATACTAAATATTTTCTATTCCTTATTTTACAAAATAAATAATTAAAAATCTCCACAATTATATAAAATATATAAACCTACATTCTTTGCTAGTGAAAATGTTATGACATTTCTGAATACAGACAGAACTCTAAACAAGCAGGCAAATCAAATAAGGTTCTGGACAGATATTTAGGATGCAACTTTGTAGAGAAGAAGACCAGTTTGTAAATTCTAGATAATTTATTTTGTTGTGACCTGTAAAACCCATGACTTCTCAGCACAGGTTCTCATATCTGATCACTGCAAAACCGAATTTATAAGAACCTTTTCATCTGCTTCTCATAACAAGACTGCTCCTTCAATAAATCATCAATTTCCTAAAAACTGCTTTTGTAAAGCGTATGCCTATGACATGGCCACTTGGAGTATTGGGCTTCAGAAGCATTTTTATTTGATCTCTTCTCATAGAAACATGGTCAATCCCACTAGAAATTTGCCATTTAGCTGGGGAGACAACATTAGTACAATACAAAGTCAATGGACAATAATGTGCATTAATAAACTAATGTATTATTCAGTGCTATTAGAAGACAAGGGATTTATAATGGGTGGGTATTTATTGAGTTCCATTATTGCATAATAAAGGTAAAAGGACTTTCGAGTAGCAAGGTTGCAACATGTAGGGGAGAATTTAGAAGTCAGGCTTGAAGGATGCCCCAAAGGATGGGTGGGCAGGTATAGAGGAAACTAGAAATCACTCTACAAACAAGAGAAGCACAGAAAAGGTATAGCACACTAGCCACACCTGGGGTGGAGGATATAACCCAGAAGAAAGGAGACACATGGGACACCTGAGTGGTCAGTCGGTTAAGGGTCTGCCTTCTGCTCAGGTCATGATCCCAAGGTCCTGGGATCAAATCCCACATCGGGCTCCTTGTTCAGTGCCTGCTTCTCTCTCTGCCACTCCCCCTGCTTGTGCTCTCTCTCTCTCTCTCTCTCTCTCTCTCTGACAAATAAATAAATAGAACTTAAAGGAAACACAGAATTAAGAGGTTATTCAGACTGAGCTGGAGAACATTCATCAGAACTTCATCAGAACATTCTAAAGTTCATATATCTGGTATGTGATTGTCTGTGTTACAGCTGGTACATGGCCTGGGATGAAGATGGTGGTTATGTGTGTTAAAAATCCAGTACTGTAACAGTCAACTAGAAACCAAGGTCCATAAAGAAATTAAAAAACATGACACGAGAATGAAAGAAGAATTTTTTGGGCTCCTGGGTGGCTCAGCTGGATAAGCAACTGCCTTCTGCTCAGGTCATGATCCCAGAGTCTCGGGATCGAGTCCCATGTCAGGCTCCCAGCTTCATGGGGAGTCCGCTTCTCCCTCTGACCTTCACCCCTCTCATGCACACTCATTCTCTCTCTTTCTCAAATAAATAAACAAAATCTTTAAAAAAAAGGATTTTTAAAAAGGCTATTTATCTATCTACTTGTTTTTTGAAAGAGAGAAAGAGAGAATGTGCATGTGAGGGGCGGGGAACAGAGGAAGAGCAGCAGAGGGGGAGAAAGACAAGGAGATTCCACACTGGGCTTGGAGCCTGACTCAGGGCTCAATCTAATGACCCTAAGATTATGACTTGAGATGAAACCAAGAGTGAGATGTCCAGATGCCCTAAAGGAAGGCTGCTTATAAGGAAGCATTCCAAAAGTGGGACAGATGGAATTGGCCACAGCAGTCACCTTCTGCTTGGTTAATGTCCTCCGGGCTTGCATATACAAAGTAGAGAATGTCAAATATTCTAAAAAGCTAAAAAGCTCTGTAAGTCTGCCTTACGAAGTGCTGATTAAAAGAACTGAATACCAATGTAACGAACAAATTTCCATTTCATTTATCCGTTATTGAGAATACTAAGCATTTCCTTATCTCCATCACTTTCAGAAGTTCTCTTGCTAGGTGCCTATCTATACATATTCATCACTCTGACAGCAGAATCAAGAATAAAAATTCAAAAAAAAAAAAAGAATAAAAGTTCAGATAAGAAAACATGATGTGCATTGCTTTATCTTTTAAATATGAGACATACATAAAAATAGACCTACAAAGACAGCTTCTTAGAAGGAGCAGTAAAAAGAAGCACAATGTATATTCACTGTTATCCCAATAAGGATAAAGCAGCGAAACATACTGATCCTTTGGGTTGTGGATAGTCTTAATTCCCCTTTCTTCTCCTAAAAGTCAGTAATAAAAGAGTGCATCCAAAAGAAATCCTAGATGCCCTGCCTTGGCGGTTATACGTCTACAGATTATGCCCACTCAGGCAGTGAGAAGATTCGACCAAACACATAGAGAAGACTGCCGAAGTCATTACCAATTCTTTAGCTGAGTGTCTGGATGAGCCTTGATCATAAACCCAGAAAAATACCTCAAAGACAAGGGACAGGTTCAATATTGAGTGAATTCTTTCATCACTATTCTGAATAACACCTTAGAGAATGTTTGGCCACTGTGCATTTGGTACTGCATTTCATTTGTCAGACTAGTAAAATTATTTTAAGATTTAACTGTGTTACACCACTAACAGGATTCCTGAAGAAGGCAAAAACTTAGATGGCTTAATTTAGGACTGGTTTATTGCAGGACATCTTCTACTTTCATTATTAATCCTATCAAGGATTGAAGGAATAATGAGTTCTTATTTTCAAGGAGACGTCACTAGAAAAGACAAGCTAAATATGTCCAGAGACATTTTTTTTTTAAATCACACATATCTTTCTATTGTCCTTTTGAACTTATATGATCAACAGTGATAAACGAATTGAAAAAATATCCACTGGAATCAAAGGACATTTTTCAAGAAACAAAACAATTGAATATAAATGCAAATCAGTTATTTTTCATCCAATTTTCAATGTTGTCTTACTATTCAATTAGAAATGTGTGTATTCAGATCTAATCCTACCTCCTTCCAAAACCAGAAGAGAAACAGCTGAGAAATACAAGGGTTGGAAAGATTCCAAATTCTCCCACCCAGACTGTTTTGAAAGTTCTGATGAGAAGCTAAGAATGAAAAAAAAAAAAAAATGACTAACATATTGAACTGTGGTGTTTGTCCCTGGATTCATTTCTGAGACTAAGACATAATTTGCTTTCTGAGCAATAACATAGCACAGGTCCTTGTAACTCGAACCCCAAGACACACCAACAGGACCTTTCAAACAAGCGTGTTTCCTTCCATCCGGCCCTCTAAGAAGCCCAGGCCTTCACCAGGGGCATTTGCTTTTCCAGTAAGAACATCTCTGCCCTGCCTCCGTCCATCCTTCCTGTTAGCAGGTGCGTAGCCAAAAGTAGACTGACAAGAGCCTCCTGGGAGAGAACAAGGGCCCAAGTGAATGGATTTGCATATAAAAATGTTTTTGCTGTTACAAAATCTGCCCCCAGTATATATAAAAGGTAAACAAAATGTCTACCATTAATTCATAATCTCATATGCTATGTCAGTTCAATAATATTGCTCACTTTTTAATGACACAGATAAACCAATATGATGTTGAGAATAGAGAACCACGTATTTTTTTTAAGTGGACTCTTTTCACTTTCTTAACATTGTTTCACACTCACAATCATCGATTTTATGTTTCTCCTAGCACTGGGACATGTATGCTTTCTGTGCTTCTGTCCTTGTGGCCATTGGATTGGACAGATGCTCCTACATGAGGGGGATCAATGGTGGCCTCACAGCTGCCTCATGATGCTCAGCAGGAAAGTCTTTCCTGGATGGCAGAGAAGTTCAGTCAATGAAGCATTTTTGTTTTGTAGTAAACTACTAACACTGGAGAATAAGTAACAAATGGTGGATATCTCCATGCAAGGAGGTTTTCAATAAAACAAAAGAACAGTAACACATTGCCAACATACTGATGATGATTGTAACTTCGGTCTCCAAACCCAAAATTTACTTATGGTTTCCTTGACGATGCACAGCTTTCAGTTATTCAACAATTAACAAGAGGCTTTATGTGTCAACTTCAATATAAAACAAAATACACCGTACTTTACCTTATTTGTAGGTTGTGTCCGTGGTGTTCAGGAACATGACAGTGCAAATTCCTGTTAATAAAAAGAAGTAATGAGTCAAGCGCACTTTGAAATGTGAATCTGAGTGATTAGTTATGCAATTAAGGCAAAACTACTTGTTACCTATCAAACATTTCCTCCTAACTTCCAGGACTGATATAATTTTTATAATTCACCCTATATATTCTTAAATACAGAAATCAACATAGGTGTGACTGTATCGTTAAAAATTGTTACTTCTCATTAAATGTGTATTAACAATACTTTCAGTGGTTTTTAGGTCCAGATACTATTGGATCATTTGAAAGGTAATTCTTCCAGTTTCACAAGAAATATGGAAATAAAGCATAAAAAATGTTGTGGTTAGTTTCAGTAAACAAGAAGTTTTAACCATCCTGGACAATAAATATATGCAAATGTGTACATTAACATATACAGTAGTTACACCTGAGGAATAAAATAATTGACATTAAAAATCCTTCTTCTTATACACATTCAGTATGTTCATTTATTCACAAATACAAGTATATTTCACATTGTAATGCTTTGGCTTTTTAGAAAAGACTGAAATAAAGTTTGGGACAAAATAATTGAAATATCAATAATTCATTTAGCATTATATTTCACATATCGAAAAATAGAAAGTTTATTGTGCTGGCTTCATGACAAGGTACCTAATTTCATATTTAGGGCAAGATAACTAAGCTATCATCTAAACTAATATTAACAAAATTTAGTCCTTAAATTCATCAAGTTTTTTTGTTTTGTTTTTGGTTTTTTGTCTGTCAGTTTGTTTTTTTAAGCAACCTAACTTTTCTCTGTAAATGAGATGGTGAAAGTATAACACCATTTCGGTAGAACAAGGCAGGCTCCTGATAATGTGAGTAATCCCCCCCTTTTTTTAATATATTATTTATTTATTTGACAGAGAGAAAGAGATCACAAGTAGGCAGAGAGGCAGGCAGAGACAGAGAGGGAAGCAGGCTCCTTTCTGAGCAAAGAGCCCGATGTGGGGCTCAATCCCAGGACCTCGAGATCATGACCTTACTGAAGGCAGAGGCTTAACCCACTGAGCCATGCAGGCACCCCTAATTCCCTTTTGAAAGTAAAGTATAGTTCCCGAAGAAAACATGACAAATATTTTTTATCTTAAACTTTATAAAGTCATATTTATATATATAACATATCATACATAAAAGATATCTGTCATGTGTAGTACAGTATAGCATATATGTTGTATCTTTAATAGATAGCACAAACTATAAGATATGTCAAATTCTAAAACTAATATAACATGTTCACTTTTTCTAAATGTAGAAATGGTAAATTAAAAGTGGATCCAGATATATTTGTTAATAGTAGGTGTTTTAATATAAAAACTCAATTGCATATAGTAAAATAAAAAGACACATAATCAGAGAAGTGTTAAAATACACAGGCACATAATCACAGAAGAAGAAAGAGTCTCAGAGGGCATGGGGATTGATCCCCACATTTTGGGGAGTATAAAATGGTACCCTGAAAGGCAGTGTACTGTTTAAGGTCATGTAACATCTTGGTACCAGAGCTCGAGCTAGGACCCATCTTAAAAGGAACTACTGTCACTTTAAAAGATATCACATGAAAATAAATTCAACTGTATGAAGTTCCTATAAATAATTCACTTGTTGAACTTAGAATATTTATTTGTGGATATCAAATGAATATAAAGTGAATCCAAGTTATGTCCCAATGTGCAAAGAGGATGGAAAGGTCTGATGTTAAAACTGTTCTCCTTAAGATGCTTTAAAAATCTTTAATTTTTGCTTTAATATTTTCCAATTTTGTATTCATCAGAAAGATACAAAAATAAATGTTTATCTGTGATTCAGTGGTGCTATCTTTCTTCTTCAGCTGCACAAAAATGAGAAATACAGATTTATAAGTTTATAAATCCATACTTGGGATTGTTTTCCTTTTAGTTCATAATTGAAAATAATTGACTATATATTTGTATTCTTCACATAACTATTTATCCCCAAAGTGTCATATTTCCAAATATGAATTCTCATTGGAAATAGACAAATTTCAGAGGTTCTCAAGAGTTTCTGGGCCATTGCTATTAATTGCATAAACATTTTATGTGTTCATTTAATACATATTTATTGGTCATTCTGTAGCTATGTAATTAGCATTTTTCTAGACATCTGGAATATATCAGTAAACAATTTTTTAAAATCTTGTACTCTGGCAATTATAATAAAGCAATATGAAATCACTATAAAAGAAGCAGACTTTATTTTTGCAGATGGTGAGAGTGACAAATGGTCAGTTAGGGAAGGAGGGTTGCGAGTGGGGTGGCAGCAGCTTGAGATACTGAATAGTGTGGACGACCGGAAGATTTGAGCACAGTCTTGAATAATCTTTGTTTAATGTCTCCAAAGTCTATCATAAAGCTTGCTTGCTTTAAGTGAAGGTACTATATAAATTAGTAAAAATAATCAAACTTGCTTGAATGTCAAAAGGAAGAAACTAATTTTGTTTCATGACTTTTCACAGAAAAATATGTAGGCACTTCCCATTCTGCAGACTTTTTCAGGACTGCCTTCGACATGCTGTCATTTTATTATTTTCTTTTATTTATTTATTTTTTAACACAAACATGTCACCAAAATATATCCCTGTCTGCTTTGACAAGCAGGGTGCGTATGGAAATGGATAAAAAGGCAACAATACGTCACAGTAGTTCCTGGACCACTGCTGTGTACAAAATCAGGGTACAGCTTAAATAGAAATGGTTCAGGTCAGTCCTAATGCAGCAAAGTTCTACCACAGAACGTTTTGCCTTAAGAATAACCACACTAAGCTCCTCAAAAGCCCTCCCCTTGAGGGCTATTCGAGCTAGTCAGGAGAAAATTAGGATGATATCAGCCTTCATGTAATGATCTGATTGCTTTTGGGATTAATTAGTAAAAGACTCAGCACAGATTTTGATATCCACTAAGATATCCTTTGTGCTCAAGACCTCATGATTACGACCATCAAGTAGATGTTAATACAGAACAAGGCAACTGGTGTGTCAGGGTTGAAGCTTTTCTTGAATTGTTTATTTGGTAAATTTTGTGGTGACGGGCCTCACCTATCAGCATCAAACTTCTATGACATTTCCCTAGACCTGCTTTCAGATGTAGAGTTCCGTGTTTATAAGAGATAATTCTATTGCCTAATGATAACGTGCATGCCAATAATTTCATTTATTCAAGAATGTGGATTATAATATAATATTGTTCCCTCACTTTTTAGCAATGTACACACACAAACACACACACACACACACCCACAGTATATTTTGTGAGCACATAATCTTAGAGATTTCTTTCCATCCAAATGTGATATTTTTTCAACATTTACTTATTGTAATTTAGCCAGCAGCTACACTGAAGATCTTACGAAATTCTCTTATGAATGATATCATAATCATCACCTCTGCTGAAAAATCACACCAAAAATGATGTGATAATATTTGTCACATATATAGTTCTTCTAATAAATTGATTTGAAAAAGAGTGAAATATTATAGCCCTTTCTTTCATACCTAATGTATGTATTATCAAAAATCCTAAAAATAAATTATATAAAATATGTTTAGGAAAAAAAAATACTAAGAAGGAATAAAGCTGAATTTCATCTCAGTTATAGTTTTATAATTATGGGTTTGAAGATCTTTAAGATAAATCTTTGATAATAAAATTCACCCAGATATCCATACTGATAAATACAGACAAAATCTTTTTGATAATCATACTACATGTTCTGCAAAAAGCTGGTAAACCCCAGTCAAAAATTCACCACCAACAGCTTAACATAACTGAAACAGACAAAAAATGCCCCTCTCACTTATATCCCCAAAATGGATTATATTTTTTATCTTGATAATGAGTTGCTGGGCTTAATCAATAAGCTTCAAACTTATTTTCATGCAGCATCACGCAGGGTGAGAAAAAAAAAACTATATGAGGGTTCATCGTGGTACCTGAGGGAGCTGATCCAAGGATACCTCAAACCAGGAGATGCAAAATTTCCTAGTAAAATCCCAAATGCCCTTCCTGGGGAAGCAGAATTATCCACTCCCTAAAATGGTCGGAACCTGCTCTGGAAACACAATATGATTAATACAGCATTTGATCACGAGCTAATTATTTCCATAAGTGGAGGAGTGGGAGGGAAAGAGCTTGGGACTTATTGTTTTTTTTTTAAGATTTTATTTATTTGAGAAAAAGAGCAACAAGCAGGAGGTGGAGCAGCAGAGGGAAAAACAGACTCCCCATTGAGTAAGGATCCCATTTCAGGACTTGATCCCAGGGTCCTGGGATCATGACTTGAACTGAAGGCAGATGCTTACCCACTGAGCCACCCAGGCATACCAGGAGCTTGGAATTTAAAAACAGTGACAGATGCACACTCTTATGCTACGCTCTGGGCTTCATACACTTGGCTGAGATGCCTCAACTCCCTGAGGCGGGGCGGGGTGGGGGGGGATAGGTTCCTTTTACTGTGTATTAGGAAGGTTATCTTTAGGACACACTTATACAGAATCTGCCTCACTCAACAAATAATAGCTTGTATCTCTTGTCTAAGTATAAGTATTTGCATTGCCCTTCCCTTACTCCAATGCAGCAGGTGAGGGAAGTGTCCTTCCTAAAGGTGTTGATGGGTAGTACAGAGGAAGGGGAGTGGCTGTTTGCAAGCAGGAGTATCATGACCATGACCCTGGAATGAACCCTATAGTGTATCTCGGGTGGGAAGTGGCTACTTTATCAAACAACTGAAGATGGGATCCTTCTGCAAGTAAGATGTCAAATGTTAACAATCTTCCAAGTGCTTAACTGAATGGTTGCACAGCATTAGGAATTATCTCTATGGAAGGTTTCTATTCCCTGGTTCAGGAAAATCTGTAAGACTCCCAAAGAAAATAACTGTAAGAACATAATGGTCACTTTGTTTCATCTCTAGGGTATTTCTCTGTATAGGCTCAAAGTACAGTTACTGCAAAACCAAAAATGAAATGTGAAACATAAAAATATAAATGAGAGAACAGGTTCTATGCAAAGTCGTATTTGCATGAACATGACATTCTGAACGTCTTCCTTGGAAGGCAGTGCTTGGGGGTTATTTAAATGATCTGGTTTGTTTTTCAGGACAGTAATGAAGAGCTCTGTCCCGCCCACAATGCCCATAAAGCAGCAGGCTGCTGAGCCAAGTTGTCTAATTGACATTTGTTCCCAGGGTACTCTGCCCAATCAAATGGTATCATTGTTATGGCATCAATGATAATCACATATGTTTGCCCACTTTTAATTATGATGATGTTCTATTTCTTTCAACAAGAAATCGATGCCCTCAGTTTATCACTTTCATTGAATTTGATTTATGCCAAGGAAGTAATTTTATGCTCTGAAATTAAAGATAAAAGGAAAGCCAAATGAGAAAACTTTGCCCTTTGGGGATTTTTTTTTT